>JABUQX010002213.1:47500-62500 GCA_015478945.1 Trachelipus rathkii | reverse complement strand
AGAGAGGAGGAAGGAGAGAGAGAGAGAGAGAGAGAGATGAGAGAAGACAGAGAGAGTAACCCAACGTTGGTCAATCCAGCTATCACAACTAAGTTAAGATGGCATTTACACTTTAGACCGTGTTTGAGCCACTGAATATTTTTTACTTGCGACGTCGGGATCATTCTTTCAATTTCAAGGGTAAAAGTAATGAATTTTCCTCATTTATTAATTAATTAATTATTTGAACTTTATTTTTATTATTCTGCGGTATTTAGTCTCATTTTTTCATTTCTCTATTTTTCCTGGCCTGACTATCACAACTGTCTTCATCTCATCTTCATTCATCCTAGTAGTAAGTAGGAAGTCCCAGGCGGCGTGACCCACGAATTGTAGGGAGGAGCGGAGACCCCTCCTCTGAATTCGATCGTAAACAGCTACGTTCGATTCTATGTAAGTTAGGTCGTTGCACTTGTCTCTAGGTATTCCATTTTATCTTTACGAATAGTACATTTTTGATATACATTCTGTTCAAATTGTGTAACTTATTTCATTCGTATTTTTTAACTTTGACCATTCAATTAACTTACTTATTCCTTTTTCAATTTCAATATTAACATATTGATAAATGTAGTTTAAAAATTCTATCTTTGCGTGAACGCTTAATTATCTTTCATCTTATTCTTCTTCATTATTATTTATTTTTTGGGGTTATTGATGTTTTCGTCCAACGAAACTAAGACGTTGACTTTACGAAATCAACACAGCCCATTCTACAAAGCGAGAGAAGCCGATCCGCCACGCGAGAGAGAGAGAGCAGCAGAGATGCATGCAGAGAGAGAGAGAGAGAGAGAGAGAGAGAGAGAGAGAGAGAGAGCCAGAGCAGGAGAGGAGAGATGAGATGAGGCAGATATAATAGAGCAATCGGGGGCTCGGCGCCCGCTGGTTTACCAGTAGTATTGGTGGTTGTAAGTACCCGCTATATATAATATAATATATATAGGGTCCATGCCGAGACGGTGTGACCCTAGTGTAGCCCAGCTTGTCTTCCTGTACGTCCTATAGCTCAGGTCAAATAACTCACAGTTACTATTATTGTCACTCTTCATACTACTATAAAGTACAAGTAGTTTTGAATAAAAAAAGTTTCACATTATGATATATATATTGTAGCTTATATTCTACCTCCTTCTAAATGGCAAATATATAGCTTCTTACTTATGATATATTCGAACCCTGTGTGTGGTGAGTTCCACCACATGATATTTTATTTCCGGGGGTCGATCTCGTTGACACTACGCCCTGATAGCGAACCATTCCTCCATTATAACTCTGTCCTAAGAGTGCTTCCTTACGTTTCACCTAGCTACAACCTGCACCCTAAAACTGACCTAAACCTAACATAACTCTCACAATCCTACACACCATTTAACCTATGCGACAACCTAACCATAACCTAAACCTATCCTAGTTTACAACTGACCTACGACCTTGGCTTGACACTCTCGGAGCGGTACTGGTCTTACGGGCCAACTCCCTACACTACTGCCTACTCACTGCCCAACCTAGCCATCCACCCCGCCTTAAGCCCATACTTCAGCCCTCGTACAGCTTAACAAAAGCATGAAATGCCGGAACGTGTCTTTACCTCGCATTCTGTGTAGCGTTTGTAAGAAGCTGTGCTTAAAACTGTCGAGGCCTCATGTACTGGGTGTTAACCGTGACCTTGAATATCAGGAATTTCATTCTCTCATAACTAACGTTTTTAAATTTCCATCTCCCCACGACCCACCGGCATTGGTGGAGCACCCGAAATAACATTCCCTCGCAGTTCAAGCGCACAAACTCCCCATCTATGCAGCACACTACTCCAATCACGACATCACCACAGCAATACACACACACCACACACAAACCCGGAACATTGGACAGACCGCTCTCACATGCACACTTATCACGGGTGGTCATACAACAACACACAACACACACACACGCACACACACACACAACACAGCACACACACACACACACACAGCTGTATTCGCACTGCACTAACACACACATGTAGAGTGTCTGATGTTCTGCGGAGGAGTGCTAGTCCTACGGGCCATCTTCGGTTCCGAGAGTTTTTTCTTCCAAATTCCGCATACTACAACCACACACAGCACTTACACTTATAGACCACATCGATACACTATGACACTTCACTCAACTATAGACACTTACAGTCTTACATTTACACTATCACACATCGTATACATAATATCATTGTCTACGACCACCCTTGTGGGCTCTAGTTGCTTGAGATGGCGTTCATACGTTTCGAGGAAGCAACCACCACGACTCATTCTAACCTAATTTTAGGGCACTTAACCGAGCATTTTTTAACATCTAAACAACATGTTTTCGGGATGTCCTTTCGGAACCTACCAAAATCATGACATCTCATTTACAAGACATTCTTTTATAATAAATACCTTTTGTACACCCTGTGAATATAGAATTATTTCTCTATAAGATATTTTCATTTAAAAAATTGCACTGATAACATGACGCGAACACAGATAAGACAACCCCATCGTCTGATCCTATAATGTTAATACACTCTAATTTTATTTACTACAATCGGTAGGAGGAGAGATTCGTTATGATAATTTGCCACATCGTTTATTAAACAACATATACTTTACAGACCCTTAAAATGCAGTAAACAGAAGAAGCTGTAAAGTCCAGTAAACGCCAGCAGTAAACAAAACCGCATAACTAAGTCCGCGGTTCGCCTCATAGGATTGTTAGGATAACACCTTCTATTCGTCTGTTTTTATTAACTGTTTACAATGCTTTAAATCTCATGTCTTCACTGCTTAACTCCATGTTTTAAGCCGTCTAGCCCGATGTTGCCCTTACATACTATTATTCTGTTTTATTAATCCTCGCTTTTAACGTCACATACATTACTAACCTTAAAAGCAGTAAAGCTAAGTAAAACAAATAGAGCGTTGTTACCTTAACACCTAGGGGGATTAGTATGCCTTTTGTTTTAACTGCTTTACTTCGCTTTAACTTCTGCTTTAAACTGCTTTAAAACTTTCTGCTTTAACTAGTGCCTTTAAACCACTTTCTGCTTTACTGCTTTAACTTTCCTGCTTACTGCTTTAACTCTTCTTTAAAAATGAACTCATTCGCTTCACATACATTACATAACCTTAAAGCAGTAAAGCAGTAAAACAATAGAGGTTTCTACTACACCTTAAGGGGGGATTAGTAACTGCTTTTGTTTTTACTGCTTACTGCTTAACTTTCTGCTTACTGCTTTAAACTTTCTGCTTTACTGGCTTTAACTTCTGCTTTACTGCTTAAACTTTCTGCTTTAACTGTTTTAAATAGACTTTCTGCTTTTACTGTTTTAAAAACCAAACCCGGTCCCAGATAATTGTTTTATTCTAACACATTAATGATTTTTTAATTTAAGTTGTTTTTAATTTCGTCGATCCCTTCTTATTTTATCACTTTAATTAATGGATATTTTTTTTATTCTTCTTCATATTATTTTTTATCCTATTTCCTTTCTGGGGTTTTTCAACCTCTATGGCTATGTTCTTTTTCTTATTAGTTGTATTATTTCTATTAATTTTTACGTTCTATTATCACTAAATCTTTTTAATATTTTATTACTTTCTTATACTTTGGATATACAATATATAATATATGTGTTTATTTTATTATTTAGACAACCTCACATCCTCTACTACGATATAGACACTTATCAATATACATCACATTTTACTCCCAGATTACACTCAATGTCACTTCCTTCTTACAGGGTGAACAACTTATACAGCAACAACATTTCACTATGAAAAACACTTTATACACCACACAACCTTCCAGGCGGTAAATTATGGACACACCTACTAACACATTCTGTAGCCCCGGATCATCGAGGCGAAACACTTCTACAGTCGCTTCAATCTATGACCTACGACACACACCTGGCATCACACACCAATCGCTGATCGGGTTTCACAATCATTCGTTCAGCGCACACCCACAACACACCACACACCCACACACATCACAGACTTTACCTTATCAACTCCAAGCACCACACAAGATCTTGCTCCTAACAACATCTCAGCACTAGTATTTACTTTACACCAACGGTCAGTCGCCAAGAGGTAGCTGGTAGCACAGCTCTACTACACTAGATGTGACTTCACCACAGCATGCGCAGTATTTACACTACTTACGCTTACGCCCTGGCCTTGCCCATGACGTAAATATAATTTATTAAAACATTTTGTTTTAAAAATTAAGCCAACGACATTTAATATTACTCTCCATGATTCTGGCGGGGGGGTTTGCAACACGGTTCCGCTTATCAAAACATACCCCCTCACACACATTAACTATAATTATTTCCAAAAGTTTCTTCAACTATATTATTATAACCTTATTTACTATAATCAATCATATCTTTTGCAACACTAAGGCAAATTAAAAATTATTATTTTCAACTGTTTTAAAATAATATGTTTAATTGTTTATAAATTTTATAATCTGTAATCTATAATGTTTTAAATAAAACTTTTTAAACTAAATTATACATTTTAAATGAAAATCTTATATAAATAAACCTCATTATATTTATTAACGTTAACTGTATAAAAGAACTATAAAATTAGAATAGGTACCTGAAACATCTTGAGCTAACTACCCTCTCACCTAAATCAATTAGCTAAATGCCAATTCAACGATTTTAATGTTCTATAATATGACTTCTACTTAAGCGTTACATCATCTTTAGCGTCCATGTATAATAAGTATAATTAAAAATAACAATACATATAAAAATTGTACCCTCTTAAATTACATTACATATAGAACCTTAAATTAATAATTCATTTGACGATAAATTTTTTAATAATATTTAAATAATTAAATTTTTACATTAATTTTTTATTCACTTCCCGAGGGAGGCTCCGGGTTCGAATGATAATATTATCCCAAGGTAAGGAGTAAAGAAATATATGAATTTTTATCCAATATAGTGATGTTTTTAATTTTTAAATAAATGTATTGTTTTTAATCTTTATTATTTAATTTTTTTTTTTTATATTTTTTATCTTTTCCGCCCTTACAACTTTTGTACATTGACAATCCAGCAGAGAAAACACAACAACCAGAGCACTTCCTTACAGAACGAAACTGACCTCTTGCTCGTGGTAAATGTGTTGAAATAACTACTTTAGGGTCTAAATTTCGGATAATCCTTTTTTGAGTAAGCCGGGCGATTTAAGCCTAACTTATTCCAGGTCAAGGGAATATTTTCAAACTGACCTTTTTCATGTAAAAATGGGTGGGGCTCTGCAATTAACTATTACGTTATAATGGTTTATTTGGTTTGGGTAAATTCGCGCTCCTAATAATTTTAGGGGCTCGTACCAATTTAAGAGGCCGACGGGTGAAAGACCCTAATGGTGTTGGGGCGTATGACCCAGTCGGCTAATTTCAATTCCCCGTTGGAATCCAGTCCAAAAGGTAATTCCAGTAAAGACAAGAATCGAGACTATAGAAAACATTTTGAACACATTATTTTTTTTATAAATTACTAGGACATTTCTAAAACGTGGCCAAACACCTGCGATCGGAACAGACTACAGTGGCGCTTTAAGGAGGCGCGAGTGTCGAAGGAAAGAGACAGGCTGAGTTCCTGTCACCCCTCCTTAGCGTCGCGTGTGATGTACGGAGAGATAAAGATCCTTCTCTCTTTATAGCTCTTCGCACTCCTCGTATGGTATTGGTCAGAATATTTTATCGTCTTCCTCTGAATAATTAACGTGGTACAGTTTGCCGCAGGCGCGAGACCTTACCGGACTAACTTGTATCTCTGCCAGCAGCGTGTGTAGTTTTTCGGGTGGTGTAGGCGAGGTTTCATCGGTTATTTTTAGAGGTATCCCCTAACTCATTTTTATAAATTCATACTTTGAGGGATATATTTTTAGCTGTCTAAGTTAACATTTAACAAGTGTTCCTTCACTCATTTCCCACGGCGGGTGCAACATCACACATGTAAAAAACCGTTATCTGATTTTGTCATTAAAAGGTTTATCTTTTAGTTCAATAAGCTCAACCCTCCCAGGGATCAGCTCAAACTGAGCCACCTTTCTGCAAGAGCTGGAGCATCGAACATCTCCCGGTCTGTTTTGGAGCACCCAAGCTAAAGGTGCGTCCCTTTTTTTTTCCATTCTGCGGGAGCGCCGCTCCCTCACCGCACCGTTCCTTTTTGGCTACTGCGTGCTGCATGCACGGCGAGCCGCCGCAATCATTTTGCGCGGGAGACAGTTTCTCCTTGCTTTGGCATCCGAGGCATCGCGCTGCGTGCCGCGCTGCCGCAGGGGCGTGCATAACGTATTCACACGTCTGCGAATCCCTCATTATTTAGAAACTACAAATATCACATAACACACACCCGCACATTCATACCACACTACATAACAACCACATATTATAATATTTTATACCTATTACTATTATTATATACACACACAACATTAAATATATTATATATCTATATATAACACAGCACATTAACCTAATACACCCACCCTGACTAACACTCACTTACACATATTAACGTATATTTATAAACAATTTATTTTTATTTTTTATTATTACTTTCTAGTGGTTAGTACTCAATGCCTATTGTTATGTATATTTAAGACACACACTACACAAAACACACCACGCGCCAACCCAAATAAAAAGAGGGTATTTATTTAATCTATTAAATTACAAAAGTATATAATTAATAACATACACACATACACATAACACACAAACGCCATCACCTCCTCTCACTGAACACATATAACTAACTTCACTCATCAACACATATAGCTAGTATAATTTCTTAAATATACATTTAATTATTATTTAATTATAATATTATACTTATATTGTTATTACTTCTAATGCCTATATTGTTATTTATCATTTAATTTAGTAACCTACACTAATAATAAGCACATCATCACTAAATATATTCTAGTAGTAACTTAACATTACAACACAAATACACATCATATATTTATAATATAAATAATATATAAATATATAACAACAACACATACACACACAACAACACTCAACACTTACAACATTAATAATAACGTATAAATTTATTAAAACTATTATTTATTTCATATTTTATTATATTATACTTAGTAGTTATTTACTTCATGCCTATTGTTATTAATAATTTAATTTTTAAGAACACACATCACACATCATCAACCACAACACACACACACACACACACAACACACACTACAAACACACACCATACACACTATATAACACATACGACCATATCCTTTTATATATATCTAATCCACTCGATTATTTTGATCCCCCATTACTTTGAATGCCTCCGCTTTTGTTATTAAGTCCTCAACTTTGTTGCCTATAACTTCTATTCTTAATTTTGATGCCTCACTTAACTTTGATTGTCTCAGCTTTTTGATGCCTCAACTTTGATGCCTCAGGTCTATTTAATGAATGCCTATAGGCTTTGGATGCCCAACTTTAATACTTAGCTTTTGGTAATCTCATGCTTGGTGGTTTTCGATTCTTAATTGATGACATCATCTTTGATGGCGTCATGCTTTGATACCTACCTATATTATTGATATCATCTTAATAAAAGCAGTTTACAGCTTAACATAGACAAATACACTTTACTACAGCATACCACTATATTACTCTTAATTCACACATATGCAAATACTTACATGACGACACTTAACACTCAACAATATATTATTGTAGTTATATCCATTAACTAGAGGTTTAATATAATTAAATATCTTAACCCACTATATATATTATACCCACACACCAACAATATATATATATATATATATCTAATAGTATATAATATATTAATATATAATATATATATATAATATATATATAGATATAATAATATAATTAATATATAAATATATTAAATAAATAATATTATATATATAATATATATTAATTTCTTCAGCAAAGCGGGTAAAAATATATTGCGCCTAGCGGAGCGCACGGCGGCGGGGAGCGGGAACGCGGAAATATTGCGCTTCGCGTGCGCAGGCGGCGGCGCCGGGGACGCGCGGCGGGACGCAACCTCGCTGTGCGGTGATCGGCTCCCTTTTTGCGGGTGGGTGCTTAACATTGCCTTGAGTACCCATGGTGGTTTAAGCTTATGAATCTAAAAAATAAAAAACACTTTTAATACAAAACACGATATCATTGTCCATTTTTCAAAGCTTTGTAATGATTTTTAAAGAGTTGGGTCTAAAAGATAATAAATAAACACCTCCTAACTCCTGCTTTCAGTTGATAAACTTGTACGCTGAAGAGATCGAAGCTCTGGCAGAATTTCTTAACCAATACACAACTGCGTCTACATCATTTCCTTAAACTTACAATTCCAGTCAAATGTTAAATCAAAAACAGTTTTACAAAACATATATTTCCTTTTTTTTTTTTTACAGATTTAAGAATGGCAACGTAAGCTTGGTAAAACCAAGAATATAATTCCTAGAAAAAAAAAACTCTTAATTTTATTTTATAAGATTAAGTATAGAATTTCGCATATTATCTTTATGATAAAAATAATACAAACAGCTATTTTGAAGAAAAGTTCCTAGGATAAAGTATTAACTTTTAAATTTTAAACTTCCTCTCTAATAGAAAGAAAACAAAAACATGTATGTGAAAATTGGTAGATTGCAAATCTATTTAAAGTATACCGAGCGACAGTAGCTAAAAATGAAAAAAAAAGTGTGGGGGGGAAGGGAATAAACAAAACTTTTCTGACCGTATAGATCCAAACAAGTTGACAAGATACACATTGCTTCACGTAACAATACTACTAAAAGAACATCTCTCTTTATTATATATATATATATATATATATATATATATATATATATATATATAACTAAAGAGCAGTATATATATATATATATATATATATATATATAATATAAATAATATATATATATATATATATATATATATATATATATATATATATATATATATATATATATATTAGTAACTAACAAACGCGTACCGATGCAGCAACCGATTCGAAAACAAGCTGAAAACTGATTAAAAGACTTTTAACGAATTAAAACAATTATTTTATTCAAAAGCATTAACCGATTAATATCGATCATCACCCGATTAACATAAGTTTTAAGTAATCGAGACAAGATTAATATGGTTGCTTTTAAACCAATTACAGCATTGATCCCCACCATTAACATTAACCGATTAATCGTATAGACTTTTAAATAAACCCATTAACATTAACCGATTAATCGTTTTAACATTATTATTATTACCTCTGGTTGTAACCGATTAATCGAAAGTACACTACAACGAAGATGTACAAATTGTGAGAAAGAATATTTTTCCTTTTTTTTTTTTTTTTAATAAATAAAATATAAGACAATTAATACCCATCAATCAAACATTTAACATCTTCCTGTCAATAAGCTTATACAGCTGCCGGAAGACCATATAAGCTCAACTATATAATCTTGCAATGAAAATAAAATAATAATAATAATAATAATAAAATTAAAAATTATTGTCGAAATTTGTTAAAATATAAATAAAAATGTATCTATCTCCTTTCATAAAATATTAACAATAATAATAATAATTTTTAATCATAATAAAAAGAAATATAAATAATAATAATAATAATAATAATAAAAGTGACACATTGATGAACTACTTATTTAAAAAGATGCAGAGGAGAAAGATTGATCACAGATGTATCTTCATATATATATATATATATCAGCATATAGCATAGTTATATATATATATAGCAGAGTATATATATATATATATAAGAATAAATATACAGTATATATATATATAACATATATATATATATATATATATATATATATATATATATATATATATATATATATATATATATATATATATATATATTATTTTCTTTATTTACAAAAACATAGGATATAGGAAGTATATAAATACGAAGTGAACAGGCAATTTACGTAAGCATTTATAAATACATAAACTAAAAACCCAAATAAAAACTTCCCAGACTGTCTTATTGTAGATATATTTTCTAAGATAAAAAAAAAAAAAAAAAAAAAAATTTTTTTTATGGATTGAAAAAATATGTTTTAAGTTTAAACAACAATGTTTTGCCAATACTTTTTTTTTTTTTTAATACAAGTCTATCTACTTTTATAATACCTTTATTAAACATGTAGTTTTAACTTTTTTCTTCTTTGTAAATAGAGAATTATGGATATTCTTCAAATGCCTAATGTACGATACACTAGTGTAGTAAATTTAACACAATATATTCTCAAATGCGATCTACAAATATAAACTACAAAAAGGGGAATGCTTACGTAATTAAACCTACACTAGTCGATCAGCCCCATCCCCATCCCCCGCCCTTAAACACACAACAATAAGAGTAACTAAAGAAAAGATCACAGTTGATGTCAGACTTCTTAGAGTATATGAGCATTAGGCTTACATTGGCCCCTTTCGTTCTGTACTACCCTAAGAGGAAAGCATTTAAATGTCACTACCGAAGAAGAAGCTTCTTTAATTCCCATCCACCTTTTTAGGTTGGTACTCAATTGAACCCTAGGAAGTCTGGTCTCGTTCTTTGGCAGATTTGAATAGTTCTCTTTTCTCCTGTGCTGTTCGTTTCGAGTCACTATCTTTATTGCTATTACTACTATGCTTTTCTTTTTTCTTCTTTCCAGTTGGGGTGCTAGGGCGTGAACCGTCTCTACTATCGTTGCAACTACTACTCATACTGCTACTGCTATTGCCGCTTTGACTGCTACAAATACTTTCCTTATCTTTTGATTGAGGTGGAGAGTTGGGTTTTGTATTCTCATCAGGAAATTTTTCTTTAGAGGTTTGGGCAAGGACTTTGTCATCCTCTTTGGATGGTGATAAACTCGTTGTTGAAAGTTTCTGTTCAACTTTCTGCTCTGGCGAGTCAAGCTCCTCAGGGGCTTCCTCTAGGGTGCTTGGCGTCAAAGAGGTAGATGAAATGCAAACCCCAGTTGAGAACCGCTGAGTCGATGACGAGGATTGTGTTGTTATTGTTACTCTAGGAGGGGCATTCGTAACTTTTGGGGGTGTAGCAAGTGGGCTGATAGTTGGGGGCGCCTTATTTTCTGCACTACGAGGGTGAAGCCGATCTGGAGAAAGGGCTCGACGTAGAAGAGGCGATCCAGGCTCAGCACTTTTCGGTCTGTTTAAACCTTTTTTTATGGCGGCTGGAGTAAGGGTAGATCCCGGGGAGTAGCTCTGCGTGGTGTTCGACGATCCGGGACAATGATGATGATGATGGTGGTGGTGGTGATGATTGTGAACAAGAGGGGAAGGAGATCTCGTAGGAGAAGCAGGAACTGGAGACGGGGAAGGTGTTCGTGCGAGTGGAGACACAGGCACATGACCTATAGATTTTTTCCGATTGGGCGATCGATAAGACTTCACATTTGGAACTTTGTGATTTATAACGTGCAAAGACGACGGCCTTTGGTGCAATGTAGATGATGATGCTGGCGAGTTCGGTACAGACGAAGATGGAGAAGATGACCCAGAAGAATTGGCTGTGGAATGGGAAGAATCATTCTGGGTAAAGAGCCGAGATGAGGGCGGCGAGTGTGGAGACTTATAACAGGTAGTTGTAGATGTAGAGTTTCCTTCTTGAGAAGAAACACTTCTGGTTAATGACTGGAAGCTTCGACTTGGAGTCAAAATAGTCGGAGATCCAACAGCAGCCAACTGAAATAAAATAAAAATATGCATAAAAAAAATGATAAAACAAAACAAGAAAACCAAAATAACAATAAAAATAAAAATAATGTTAAAGTATTAATTAAAATATAACAAAGGCAAAAAGCAACTAATGTACAAGTATTAAATCAAAGTTATGTAACTGTGCACCATCAAACCATACCAAATGCGTAGAATATGAAGGAGCAAAATCTGGTGATAAAACTGGCGCGGATTGCGGGGCTGTGAGCTGTGGAGGAGTAAAAATGCAAATAAAGGATTTTGTTAAAAGATTTGGCGGGAAAAAAGAAAAAAGAAAAACCTTCTCCAAAGAAGACAAGGAAAATGGTAGTTAAGCAATGCAATAAAGAAATAGGCCTAAAATATACTTTAATTACAAAGTGATTTAAGTATTATAAAGCACTACAGAGTGTGTGTGTGTAAGAATATATATATATATATATATATATATATATATCATATATATACTTTGAAATGTTCAATTATATATATATATAGTAGATAGTATATATATATATATATATATATATATATATAAATATATATATATATATATATATATATATATATATATATATATATATAAATATATATATAATATATATATATAACACTACAGAGTATATATATATAGAGTAGTATATATATATATATATATATATATATATATATATTTATATATATATATATATATATATATTAAAGATATATATATCTATATATATATTGTTTATGTGTATATATGTATATATATATATATATATATATATATATATATATATATATATATATATATATATATATATATATATATATATATTAGCCGAAAACATGCTTTAAAAGCTTGTTTTTTTTTTCATGCAAATATTCTTAATTAAAATGTTATGGATGGAAAGAATTTGAATTTTATTCTTTCACTTATAAAAATAATAATAATAATAATAATAATAATAATAATAATAATAATAATAATAATAATAATAATAATAATAAATGTTTAATGACTAAATTTGTCGCCGTCATTAATAATAATAATAATAATAATAATAATAATAATAATAATAATAATAATAATAATAATAATAATAATAATAATAATAATAATAATAATAATAATAATAATAATAATAATAATAAATAATAATAATAATAATAATAATAAAAATAATAATAATAAATAATAATAATAATAATAATAATAATATTTCCTCTGCTATAAACATAGAAACACTGCAACATTATTAAATAGCCCTATAATAGTTCTAAAACTATTTTTGAGTTTTAACTTATGAATTGACTGGGCAGGAACATCAAGGAGATGTTTTAGTTTTAGGGTTTTAATAGGTATATATATATATATATATATATATATATATATATATATATATATATATATATATATATATATATATCAAAAGCAGTGTAAATATATTACTACAGGTGTTATATATATATATATATATATTTATATATATATATATATATATATATATATATATATATATATATATATATATATAGTCTGCAACACCATAAATTAGGTAGTAGGTTTTCCTCCTTTCTACTTATTTTAAAAATAGAGTAGAAGTGAGGAGGGCGAATGGTGGTGGGTGGAAGGGGGGGGGGGTTAGAAAGATGTTAGAGAATCAAAGATAAAGCAGAGTAAAAATACCAATTTGAAGAATAATCATGCAAGGTGATATACTGTGTATATATATATATATATATATATATATATATATATATATATATATATATATATATATATATATATATATATATATATATATTTTTCTTTTTATATATATATATATATATATATATATATATATATATATATATATATATATATATATATATATATATATATATATATATATATATATACTTAGCTTACTTTGTAGCCCCAACTCCTTTCCTACTAGAAAATGGCTACCTAGAGATATTGTGCCACCACAGAAGGGTGGGGCCCAAAGGTCCGTTAGAATAATCGTGTTTAAGTTGTGTCTGATATCTATTAAGTCACGGCAATATAGTAGATGTCCTGAGCCGTCATTAATCTGGGAAAGACAATTTTGACAGTGTGGGGGGGGGAGGGTGTTTTATTAATTTTATATTTGTATCTTGACTGGTGAGATGGTGCCCCTGGCGGAGAAGGGACAGCATTACGCGGAGAGGTTTGAAGGTCTCAAGTTAATTTCGTAGGGGATATTTCGGGCGGACGCTCTTGAAATACAGTGTTATTTGGATATGAGGAGATAGTTCTTTGAGTTAGTTGAGTGTGTGTGTGTGTTCGTGCGTGTTTAGTAGAGGGAGTATCTTTAGGTTGGAGAGTGTTGTATATTTTAGCACAGTACAATGCTGGTGTGATTTGTTTTCCTTTTAGGTGCAGGGGTTTGTAGGAAGGTTTGATGCAGGTGGTGATCTATAGAATGATTTACTGTAAAATTGACAGCCTATCATGTCAAGGTAGGTTTTTAATGGAAGAATTTTTGCTCTAGTTAGATGATGGATGGGTGTGGAAGGAGGCAGTCTGTGCTATTCTGAGGACTTTATTTTGCACCGTTTCTAATTTCTAAATGTTAGATTGTGATATTGTGCGAGTCCAGGCAGGTAATGACTAATTTAGGAGAGAGAGAGAGAGAGAGAGAGAGAGAGAGAGAGAGAGAGAGAGAGAGAGAGAGAGAGAGAGAGAGAGAGAGAGAGAGAGAGAGAGAGAGAGAGAGAGAGAGAGAGAGAGAGAGAGAGAGAGAGAGAGAGAGAGAGAGAGAGAGAGAGAGAGAGAGAGAGAGAGAGAGAGAGAGAGAGAGAGAGAGAGAGAGAGAGAGAGAGAGAGAGAGAGAGAGAGAGAGAGAGAGAGAGAGAGAGAGAGAGAGAGAGAGAGAGAGAGAGAGAGAGAGAGAGAGAGAGAGAGAGAGAGAGAGAGAGAGAGAGAGAGAGAGAGAGAGAGAGAGAGAGAGGGAGAGAGAGAGAGAGAGAGAGAGAGAGAGAGAGAGAGAGAGAGAGAGAGAGAGAGAGAGAGAGAGAGAGAGAGGAGGTATTGTCTGTATACTATTGTAAATTTTTTTTTTTTTTTATCTTTGCCAAAGTTTGTTCCTGCTAGTGCTTTTAGTGTTTAACTTATATGTGGCTCTTGAAATGATATTT
>JABUQX010002213.1:30000-42500 GCA_015478945.1 Trachelipus rathkii | reverse complement strand
TATATATATATATATATGTATATGTTATATATATATATATATATAAATAAACATATTTATTATTTAGAAAGATTGCAAAATCCTATTTACTTATATATATATAGTTATAAATTATATATATATATATATATATTATATATATATATATATATATATATATATATATATATATATATATATATATATATATATATATATATATATATATATATATATATTGGACATTAAAATATATAATTACCTGCTCTAATTGAAGTTTGATCTAAGGGCACAGCCCTTAGGGTAACATGATCCGTTGAACCCATTAGGAGGGTTACCACCTGCGTGTGGAACATTCCCTGAATCGCCTCACCATTCAAATGAGTTATTAAATCACCTGGTCTAAGTCCTGCGTCGAAAGCCGGACCTTTAACATCCACATCCTGAAAGATGGCAATACAAAATCACATTGAAAAACTTCAGCACATCTACCTTAACATCCATGATCATCTGAATATCAAAACTAAAGATATTTACCCTATTCCAACTTTTAATTAACTGTATGCGTGCATGTGTGTATGAAGTCTTTACGTCACTCTTAATTACCTGATAGGCAACTATACAATTTTCAAAAAGAATCTTCTAATGCTTATAAGAAGGATGTACTTAGAAAGTTGGGAACAGAGGGGGTAGATGTAGATTCACAAAGCTTTATAATAATAAAATAAAAAGTTATGAAATATTGCTTCTCCTAGGTTTTCACCCTCCATCTTCTACCACATCACTAACTTCTTAATTATTTTTTTTGATTGTGCCAACGACTTATCCTTTTCAATGAATTGTGTTTATGATATCTGAGCACTAATATTACTGGAAATTTTTTTATTAAACCTTTTAAATGAGCCGATGAATGCAAAAGTGTTCTAAATAATTTTTTGTACAAATCAGACTTTCACCACCAATGGAGGATAGCTCTAGCTTCAATCTATTTCGTGCCAAAATTGTGCATAACAATTATTTCTCAAAAGATGGAAGCGAATGTGTAACAGTCACCCATTGAATTCAATACAAAAAACAAAATTAACCTTAATTTCCTCAAATCAATCTCACACATTTTACATTCAATGACTCATACAGTATTTCAGTTTCAAAAGATATCTTACCGATACAAGGTGATGGACCGTATAAAAATCTGTGTCACCAAAATAAACTCTGATAGCTCGAATGGTAAAACCAAAACCTTGGGGTCCTCTTCGAATAATAATTGGGGGTTTAAGGGAGTTAACCAGCGGTGATATTTCCCTTGAAGGAGATGCGTCTCTTGATGAAGCTGTGCTAGATCCTCCTCCAGGGGATTGTAAAGGCTGGAGTGGGCATTCGTCTAGCAAATTAAAATAAAATTTATAAGAAATTGTCCTTTAAATTTAGGTTGAAAATGGTTTTTAAATGGTACAATATAGGGAGGTCGAAAATCGACCCATAAATACTACTACTACTACTACTACTAATAATAATAATAAAATTAAAATAATAATAATAATAATAATAATAATAATAATAATAATAATAATAATAATAATAATAATAAAATACCTAAAATTAGAGATGAGAAAAATTATTGTAGACTCTGGGCCATGATTCACGAAAGATATGTATATATAGAAAAAAAACAAAAAAAACACGCACACACACTAAAATGTCATTGGACATTGTAGGTAGAGATGTGCAAAATTGTACTCGACTCAGAACCATGATTCACAAAAGATATGTTTAAAAAAAAAAAAAAAGATTAAGTATTCCGTATTTTTTTTATTTCAACCGCCCTAATTTTAAACAAACAAATGGACACATCATATCTAAAGATGCCAGATTCGCTAGATGATGCTGCGGAACGTCAGCATTGTTTTTCCATTGCTGGACAATCTGGCATCTTTTATATGATGTGCCCATTTGTTTGTTCAAAATTAGGGCGGTTGAAAATAAAAGAAACAATAGGGAATACTTGATCGTTTTTTTTTGTTTTTTTTTACATATCTTTCGTGAATCATGGTTCTGTGTCAAGTACAATTTTGCACATCTCTACCTACAATGTCCAATGACATTTTATTGATCATTACAATAATAATAATAATAATAATAATAATAATAAAAAAAACAATGTAAAAATAATAATCATTCATCATCATAAGCCTCCCCTTTAGATCCCCATAGACAGGGGTAGGGGGTGAGCAAACATGCACCAGATCTCTGAGGCATGCATGAACATTTCAGGAACATTAATATGCGATAGTGGGGAACCATCTACCACGGCCCTTTTAGTTGCCTATGACATGCAGGACATATAGTGAGGGAATTCTTCCCCTCACCACAGGGTAATAATAATAATAATAATAATAATAATACCTGCGGGAATCATAAGGGAAAGACCAGAGGCTGAAGCACTTTTGATGACAGACCGATTTCTGGGCTTCACCGAAGGAACACTAATAGGAACACTTACTCTTGGAGGACAAGTAAAGTTAGATGAGGCTGTCGGTTTCTCGTCGACAGGTGACAACTCTCGAACCACACTCGTATCTGCACTGGTTCTAAAATTACAGATAAATATTTGTTAAGAAATTTGATTTAACTTTGCCTTTATAAAAAGAAAAAAATAACTCCCAAGTTTATAATGTCATATACAAATTTCGGTGAATTGTCGTTTTAAGACGTTTTGGCAGTTGTTGTTATGTCATATATTCATGTTTCTGGTAAATTTAAAAAATTAGACTTTGCCTGTTATTACAGTTCTATACATAACTTTTTGCCATTACTTATAATCACCACTTCTATTACTAATTCCGAATTATGCCACTTAAAAGAGCTCCTTTTAAATATCACATAATTGAAAACAGAAAAACTAATTTTTTAGGTCATAACTTCTGCCATAACACCACAGATTTAATATTTCACTGATTACTTAATTCATATATGCATAAGAGTAAAGAAAATGCTTACGTTGGAGCAATAGCCTCTTCGTCACCTGATATTGAAAATTTAGGAATGGCTGAGGTGGAATGAGAATGTACTTTTCTTCTTCTCTGAATTTGAGGTGAAATATCTTCACTTTCAGTTTGAGAAGATTCGGGTGTGCTGTGACTGACGGGCGCTCCAAAACTATTATTTCCAACTTTGGTGCTGTAGAATAAATACATTAAATGATTTAATATATCTTTAATATTAAATACGATATATTTACGTGTATAAGCATTTAATACAGAAAAAAAAAATACTATAATATTAATAAAATCTTAAAAATTAATTTAAATGCACCAAATATGGCAAAAAGCAGCGGAATATTTGAATTAAAATATTAAAACTTTAACAGCAATTCGACTTTCAAATAAAAGGAAACATTTTTTTCCCTTTAAAGTTCGCACCTCGCGGCAGTTTCCTATTCAAGGAGGAGAACTACTCTAGGTAATGGCTACCTAGGATCCAGGCGAGGAATCGAAACCTTACCCATTTGCCTCGCGACTGTCGCGCCACGGTAGATAGCAACGTGCCACCTTTAAATTTAATCTTACATATCTCTGTAACTATAATTTAAATATCCATACCTTTCCGAGGAATTTGAAAAATCTCTATTTTCTTTATCTGGAGTATTTGTAGAGGATTCTAACGTTGACCTTGAAGATCTAGAGGATTCAGATTGGTCACTATGACCTGAATCGCCACGAGAAACACTTCCCTTGTCCGTTTCTTCCTGCTCGTTTTCATTAATATCCTCGTCTTTTTCGCGACTTTCTGTAGCTTCAACATCAGCCTAAGAAAAGGAAAAATTTCGTGGTCCAACACAATTTGCAATAATATTAAAATAATATACTTTTAATAAATACTTTTAAATTTGTTAGGGAGTAAAAAATTATTACTAATTAATGTATAATGATCCCCGAAATAACAGAGTAAAAAAAAAGTTTGCTGAACGGAATAAAATGGACAATGTACAATTGGCGTCATTGCCAATAAGCCCGTCAGCTGTTAATACGTATGTTCTGCTGTAAACTGTGGCTTATATTGTAACTTGTTATAATATTAATGTGTTTCATTGTTTAACAAGAGCTTAACTTAATCTATCAAATAAAGTAAATTCTCTTTATTAACCAATTTAATTATATACTTACCCACCAATATATATATATATATACTATATATATATATATATATTATATAATATATATAATATATAATATATATATTATATATATATTATTATATACTATATATATATATATACCGTAATATATAATATATATCTTATATATATATATATATATATATATACCCACAAATAAAACTATATATTATATATATTATATATATATATAGTATATATATATATATATAGTATATATAGTATATAGTATACTATATATATATATATATAATATATATATAATATATATTATATATTATAAAAAGGGAACGGATGATGCGAAGTGGAACGGAAAGTTGTGAATGGCAGGAAAGGTGGGCTGGTGCAATTAATCGTTGGTGAATGTTAAAGGGACTAAAGTCCTTGAGTGCGGTAGAAGTCCTTACCATGAGGGTAGGTTGTTACCTGTGTTTATGTGGTTTGGTAGTGAGACTATGGTCTGGAATAAGAAATTTAGATTAAAGTTCAATGTTGTTCAGATGGACAATCTTAGGGGCATGCTAGGTGTGAGAAGATAATAAAATGAGGAATGAACGTATTAGAGAGTTGTGTGGTGTGAGAAAGGGGTAAATGAGAGAATAAACTTAAAAGTATGTTGAAATGGTTTTGTCACGTGGAAAGGATGAATGATATCGTTTGGTTAAGCGGAATGTATACTGTGGAGAGTGTGTTGGGAACCGACCGGCTGGGAGACCGAAGAGAAGAGGTGATTGAGTCGGTGAACAGAATGTCTGAAAAGGAGAGAAACTGGTGAGTTTGGCAGAGGCGAGAACTAAAGGTGCATGATAGGAGACAGAATGGCGGGGTTTTGTATGGGGGCTGGTTGTGGCCCACCTGGCCAGGAATGAACCCTTACATTGACGATTTACCATAAGTGGAGGGTCCGTCGCGGTCGCCACTGAAGCTTTAGGGTGGACTTTCTGTCTGTGACGAGCTTTCACTAATTAATGGTACAGAGCGGGCCGTCAAGGCTGGGCTTTCTTTTGCGAGCATTTGTCATACTCATCCTACTGCTTTTCTTTCCGATGCTTTTAGCGCTCCTTACTCCCAATCTGGGAAAAAAAGGAGGAAGTTGAAGAAAGAAAGAAAGAATTATATATATATAATCGCTCCTTAATCCCAATCTTGGGAAATAAAAAGGAGAAGGACAGAAACGAAAGAAAATATATATATAATATATATATATATATATGTAATATATATATATATATATATATATAATATAATATATTATATATACTATATATATACTATATATTATATATAATATTATATAATATATATATATATATATATATGTGTGTGTGTGTGTGTGTGTGTGTGTGTGTGTTAAAAGCAAATCGGTGATCGGGAGTGACGCCGACTGTACAAGCCGAATCATGTTAACTAGCCATACCTAACCTAACCAATTTTACCCGGAAAATGTTTTGTAAAATCAGAAGGGATTAACGATGATCTAACTGAAAATTCCGCAATTCTTGTTAAAACCAAAAAGTACTCACAAGCTATTTTTTTTTTTGGGGGGGGCGGCGGCTAACAAACGCAAACTAATCGAACAACCTAACGAACATCATGCTAGATTTAATTTCACTTCAAATAACTCTCTTCCCATTACTAGAATTAAAACTAATTAACTTCACTTTACTGTGTTTTAATAACGAATAAAACAAGTATAAAACAAACCTGGTGCGAATGATCAGCAGAAAGTGATGAAGAAATACGATGGTATCTTGGGGAACATGACGAGAAAGATCCAAAAGCACCGCTGCTTGATATGTTTTCCACTTCAGGACCCTCTTCGCTATCTTCTTCCAATTCATGATGGTACCGATCGAGTCGAGCTTTAGAGAAATGAAATAGAATTATATTACTATTACTATACAGTTGCTTTAATTAAATTACTGATGAAGAAACAGTAAAATAAAATATAGATGTGTTAAGACAACGTTACTTCTCGAATGGTCTTTGCGTTGATACAGAGATATGATGGAAGAAATGCAATATTAATAAATTGGAAATATTTGCAAAACAAAAAAATTAGGAATAATCTTTCTTACTTCACAGTATTATAGGTATTTGGAAAAACAAACATTATGGATAAGTGTCTTTTCTTTCTTCAACAATGTTTGCAACACAAGGGAGTGACATGACAATGAATGATACAATAACCAAACTAGGAAACTGAAGTTTCAAAGTTCCCAGTACTTACTGTCAAAATAGCTTGTATCTTCCTCGTCGTTCAATTGAGGAACAAATTCCGCCTTCTGACGTAGTAGTGAATTCCAATCAATACTGTTGAAAAACATATGCTCTTTGACCTCGGAGGCTCCGCCCACAGTACCAAGACGATCAAGAGGAGAATGGTGGAGAAGAGATGTAATTAAGTCTTTGGCATCTTCGGCAACCGGCCAATCATCTTCATCTGGCCATTCTATATCATCTGAATTAATAATATTATTATTCATATTTATTACAGCCCATAAATTGCAAAAGGGAGACTAACCACTATATCATCTGTATTATTACTATTAATTATTAATACTAATACACTGTATTTGAAATATATTCACTAGTCAATAAAATACAAAAGTGAGTCTCCTACCATTGACAGTGTGAGCAAAGAGTTCTTCTGGTGTCTCTCCGAAGAATGGAACAACTCCAATAATAAACTCATAGAGTATCACTCCCATGGCCCACCAATCCACAGGCTTTCCATAGCCCTGCCTAAAAGACGAGTGCAATTATATGAGAAGTAAATATTTTGCTTCATGATATAGAAAAAAAACAAATACTGAAATGAATACAAATAATTTAAAACATTTCCTTTTATAAACATACCTGAGAATAACTTCCGGAGCAATGTATTCAGGTGTCCCAAACACCTGCTTGTCGGAGAACTGCTTCGTCTCCTTATCAATGTAGCCTTCGTACAAATTCGTCGCCAATGACATCAAACCCATTTTACTAAGGCCGAAGTCGGTTAATTTAATGTGACCGAGAGCAGTTATGAGAAGGTTGTCGGGTTTCAAGTCCCTATGTACTATTCCAAAACTGTTAAATAATAATAATAATAATAATAATAATAATAATAATAATAATAATAATAATAATAATAATGAAGAATAATATAGATAAATATATAGATAGAACTAATATAATATTCCAGTTCTTAGTAAATCTTTATTATAAGAAATTGTAAGCTAACTATCTTACGAGCAACATTTAAAAATATTACCTGTGAAGGTACTCCACCGCCAAAACCGTCTCAGCAAAATAGAACCTTGCCAATTCTGGAGGAAAAGGTCCGGACATCCCCTTCAGAAGACTCGCGCAGTCTCCCCCTTCAACATATTCCATTACGAGACATAAGTGACGTTTCGTCTCAAAACTACAGATCATTGATACTACGAAAGGATTGTCAGTGAAGCTCATAATATCTCTTTCGTTAAACACTTGTTCCACCTGACAAAAAGAAATTGAGAAAATTAAATTTTAAATAAAATTTTAGAAGTTCAAAACTTAAAATAAGTAACTATAAATCAAAATCAACGTCTATATTAAGAACATTAGAACCATGGGCTTCTTGATTACCAAATTCAAACGTACATTCAAAAAAATTTATTGGCACTATTTTACTCTTTATTACTTAGGCACAATATAACATAGGTATAGAATGGACACTAAAGAATTCGTCGCGAGTTTAGTTTTATAAAATCAATACCTGAGGAAAATCTTTCAACGTTTCATTTCCAGGTATGTTGTTACCTGTGTTAATGAATAGCTGTGAAACTATGATGTGGAATAAAAGGCATAGATCTAAGGTGCAATCTGTTCAGATGAATAATCTTAGGGACGTTAAGATGTGAGAGGAATTGATAAAATGTGGAATGAACGTGTTAGGAGAATTGTGTGGTGTGAAGACAGGCGTAAATAAGAGAATAAATGAGTGTGTATTAAGATGGTTTTGTTATAGCCGACGGTTGGTTAAGCGGATATATAGTGATGAGTGTGCAGGGAACAGACTGGATGGAATACCAAAGAAAATGTGGGTTGAGGCAGTAAAGGAATGTCTGAAGGAAAGGAATGCGAGTTTGGCAGAAGCGAGAAGGGTGCATAATATGGGTGAATGGCGTGGTTTTGTGAGGAGATATGGTTGTGGGGTTGGCCAAATGGATGAACACTACATTGACGAGATACCACAGTGAGGGTGAGTCGCAGTCTCGTGAAGCCTCAGGGTGGATTTTTCTGATTACAACGAGATCTCCCTGTTGATATAATGGGGACGGTAAAAAAAAGGGGGGGGGCTTTCTTTTCGATTTGAGTCATGTTCTTCTACTACTTTTCTGTTCCGGTGTATGCTACTCACCTCACCCCCAATCTGGGGATAGGATAATAATAATAATAATAATAATAATAATAATAATAATAATAATAATAATAATAATAATTAAAACTTCTAACCTGGTTTCTTAACATTAAGTTTTGTTTACTAATTTTCTTCATAGCAAATCGTTCTCTGGTAGTTCTATGTTTGACTAGATAAACTGCACCATAAGCTCCATTAGAAATTAATTTTATCATTTCATAGTCATCTTCCTTTGGATTAGGCTGAGATAGTGACAGGTTCCCACTCTGAGTAGGGGAGTGATCAGGAGTCATGGGAGCACCACCCGTTGATTCCAGTGTGGAATTTCCAATAGACAGAATGCTATTGTTGGAATAATTTTCCTCGGTATCCGCGTCTCCGGCCAAATCATCGCTAAGCTCTAATAACAAAATGATAAAAAAAATAATATTCATTCAAATTATAAACGATTAAAAACAAGAAAATAATGATTCACTAGCCATGATTATCTTTAAACGTTATATTCTATTTTTCTTTTTTTACCATCTCACCTGCAAGTGGATCCCTATTTAGTCCAAGTTTCGTTATGATATACTGAGGAATGTCGGTTTTAATTCCTTGACTAATTCTCGCCTGGCCCTCGGCCTGTTCCAACAAATGATAAAATTCTTCGGGATCAAATTCTAAGCATTCCAAGAGTCTTGCTGGTCGAGAAACTATTAAAAGCAGTTTCTTGATAAGCCAAGTTAAATGAGCTGCTGCTTCCAGGGATTTTTCTTTCGTCTTAAGAGGGAGGAGGGGGGGGGGGGGTAATATGAAACTATTAATGAACACATTAAAAATAATTGCATTTAAGTAGCGAATAAAATTTGTCGTGTTTTAAAATGTTAACTCACATATGGTCACTCTAGAACAAATCAACCCAAAAAAATTATAAACATACACATAAACATATCTGTATACAGTGATATTTCACTAAAAAAAAAACAAAAAAAAACTGGTGCATATAACACCTTTCTGTGAAATGGTTAAAAAAACTTTTTTTTTTTTGGGGGGGGGGAGGAAGCTCGACCTCGAAACTTTATGGGGCCTTAACATTAATCTTCAAAATAATTCAACATATTATATACCTTTGGTATTGGGGAAAAATAGACAAATTTATCTTCTTATGCTAATTGCATGATTCTACAATTAATCATGAAAAAAGTTACCCACTTTATATTTTTTCACAAACCTCTCCACACCTTCCTGGAAGGTGAAATCTATTTTTTTTTTAAATAAACTTTGAACTATTATCTATCAAATAAAACACTGAAAGGGGTGGGAATCAGCCGTTATAGTATTTAAAATATTAATGAAAAATGATTCTACGGAAACTATTTGTTAAAGAATTCTCTCCCTTGAGTAAGTGTCTTTTTCAGGTTAAATAACTCTATAAATCAATTTTTTTTTTGTCAAAATCTGAGATGATGATGTGTTTAACTTCGGTTGATCTGTGCTGGAATGACCTCATCATAGTTTGCATCCTCTAAATATAGGCACTTATAAACCATTCAAAAGTTTATACGGCATACCAGAAAAGTCATATTTATACCCAATATACCAGAAACGTCCAAATCTCTCACACACACGAATATATATATATATATATATATATATATATATATATATACTATATATATATATATATACTACTCTTAACTTTATATATATATATATATATACTATATATATCATTCACCATCAGCCACCTTCTTTCCCCAAGACTGGGGGTAAAGTGCGTAAGATGTACCGGAAACAGAATAGTAGTAGAATAATATGATGCAAGTCGAAAAGAAAGCCCAGCTTTACCGCCCCATTTATACCTTTTAGTGAGAACTCGTTGCAGTCAGAAAATCCACCCTAGAGCTTCACGTGATCGCGACGGACCTTCACTATGGCATCTTGTTAATGTGGGGTTCATCCCTTGGCCCAGGTGGGCCACAACCACTACCTCCTGTGGGCCACAAAACCCCGCCATTCACTCCTATTATGCACCTTTCTACTCACCTCTACCAAACTCACATTTCACTCCTCCAGGCATTCCTTTACCGACTCAATCCACTTTTTCTTTGGTCTCCCAGCCGGTCGATTCCCAGCACACTCACCACTATACATCCGCTTAAACAACCGAATATCATCCATCCTTTCCATAAGACCAAACCATCTCAAGGTACTTTCATTTCATTTCTCTCATTTACTCTTTTCTTCACACCACTTAACTCCCTAATGCGTTCATTCCTCATTTTATTAATTCTTCTCACACCTAACACGCTCTTAAGATTGTATCTGAACACATTGTACTTTGAATCTATACCTCTTATTCAGACCAGTCTCACTACTATACATTAACACAGGTATAACATACCCTCATGTAAGACCATAGCGCACTCAAGACATAGCCCCTTTACATCCACCAACGATTTAATTGCACCAGTCACCTTCCTACCATTCACAACTTTCCTATTACATTCTGCATCATCCGTTCCCTTTTATCCACATATATATATATATATATATATATATATATATATATATATATAAATATATATGTGTATATATTTTTATTTATGTATGTATATATATATATATATATATATATATATATATACTGCTATATATATATATATATATATATAAAGAAATATAAAAATATAATTTATTGAGTGTTGTAGGAAGGTATATGTAGTATTTTGGTCGAAGAAAAGAGTGCGTCAGTGACTAGAGGGACGATTGGTGAAGAACAGGTGCGTTTAGGAGTGGTAGAGGATGTGTGGATCAAATCTTTACATTGAAACAAATGATTGAGAAAATGAGGGAGAAGAAGAATAAATTATATTTAGGTTTATGGATTTACAACAGGCGTATGATAGGAATTAATAGGGAAGCTTTATGGCAGGTATTAGTGATATGGTGTTGGTGGTAAGGCTTCTGAATGAAATCAAAGTATGTATGACGATAGTGACGTGTGTAAGAATAAATGGTGTCAATGGTGATTGGTTTAGGATTATGAGTGAGACAGGGGTGTGTTATGTCTCCCTTGGTTATTCAATGTGTATATGGATGGGATTATATGAAAGAATTCGAGTGGGGATGGCAAGAAATGGTGTTAGAATGATGGAGGAGAATGAGTTAGGAGGTGCCTACCTATATATGCGGATGATTTGGTTTTGTGTGGCGAATCTGAAGAGTTTGAGAGGATTGGTAGAGAGATTTGGCAGGGTATGTAAAAGGAGGGGTTTGAAAGTAAACGTAGATAAGAGTAAGGTTATGGTTGTGAGTGAGGACAGTCCTCCGTGTGAAGTTATGTTAGATGGTGAGCAGCTGGAGCAAGTGTCTAAGTTTAAATATTTAGGGTATGTGTTGGATGAGAAGGGAACGGATGATGCAGAGTGTAGTAGGAAAGTTTTAATGGCAGGAAGGTGGCTGGTGCAATTAAATCGTTGGTGAATGTAAAGGACTAAGTCTTGAGTGCGCTAGAGTCTTACATGAGGGTATGTTGTTACCTGTGTTATTGTATGGTAGTGAGACTATGGTCTGGAATAAGAAGTATAGATCTAAAGTTCAATGTGTTCAGATGGACAATCTTAGGAACATGCTAGGTGTGAGAAGAATTAATAAAATATGAACGTATTAGAGAGTTGTATGGTGTGAAGGAAGGGGGTAAATGAGAATAAATGAAAGTATGTTGAGATGGTTTGGTCATGTGGAAAGGATGGATGATAGTCGGTTTGATTAAGCGGATGTATAGAGGAGAGTAAGTTGTAAAACCGACCGGCTGGGAGACCGAAGAGAAAGGGAGGTGGATTGAGTCGGTGAACGAATGTCTGAGGAGAGAAATGTGAGTTTGGCAGAGAGGCGAGAATAAAGGTGCATGATAGGGAGAGAATGACCGGGAGGTTTTGTATGGAGGGCATGGTTGTGGCCACAGAGCCAGGGATG
>JABUQX010002213.1:22500-25000 GCA_015478945.1 Trachelipus rathkii | reverse complement strand
AGTAAAGATACAAAAAAAAAAAAAAAAAAAAAAAAAAAGAAAAAAAAGAAAAGAAAAGAAAAGAAAAGTTAAATTCAAGAACAATTAAAAATAAATAAATAAAAAACAGGAATTTTTCTTTGCATATAAGAATAAAAATGTGTTTCTTACTCTAAAGTCGATATGCAGAGCCAGGCCAGGCTATTATCGTAAAAAAATAGACAAAAACAATAATAATAATAGCAATATATATATACATACAAGTATAAAATCTCATAGTTATATATACACATTATATATATATATATATATATATATATATATATATATATATATATATATATATATATATATATATATATATATATATATATATTTATATATATATAATACTATATATATATATATATATATATATATATATATATAGATATATATATATACTATTATATATATATATATATATATATATATATATATAAAAGTTAATTACTTAAATATTTGTGAATATATGTACAGTAATTGTTTTCCAAGTATATTATTATTATTATTATTATTATTATTATTATTATTATTATTATTATTATTATTATCAGAAATACAGAAATTAACAGTTCAAAATTTCCTTATTAATGATAGTAATAATTTAATAATTTATGTAATAATAATTTTTTACTTTGTTTCTTTTGTGATAATCCGAAACTGGAAAGAAAGGAAAAAAAAAGTAGAAAGTAATAAAAATGAAATAAAGAATACAAGAAATAATTAGAGATGGGAATTTCTTATTTATTGTATTTAAAAATAAAACGTCTAAAATACTTAGCGAAAAAAAAAAAAAAAAAAAAAAAATAAAAATGACTGAAAAAAAACGTGGGGTGGAACAGGTTAAATTTTTGGCAATAATAATTTTAATAGTGACTCACACTTTCAAAGCAACGCTTTTAAGTTGGGTTAAAATGTGAGAAAGAGAGAGAGAGAAAAAAAATAACTCTTTTAAAAGCGAATTTATTAAAATAAGAAAATTATTGAAAAATAATATTAAAAAAGATAATTTTTTTTACTGTTTTTAATTTGAATTTACCTTAAAGATCTTGATCGAGGCCTTGTCATGGGAGACCTCCTGCCTTCTTCTTCCAATGAAGGGTTGCTCTCTCCCGACGAGAAGTGACGTTGATGTGAGTGTCTCAACTCGTCAATAGCTGGCGAAGTGGTTGAACTTAATAAGGGAGGCCCACCAGTCACGTTCGAACTCCCTTGATTACCCTGAGGAGCTGCTCCAGAATTTTGAAATACTCCAATTTGATGCAGACGCTCCTGACTGCTGCATTGAGACTGCAACAAAAGGTAAATAATTCAATCAATAAAATTTAAATAAATTAAATAATTTTTTAAAAACAAATCGAAGGAAGAAATGGAACTTCATATAAACCTGCTCTCATTCTCTCTCTCTCATATATATATATATATATATATATATATATATATATATATATATATATATATATATATATATATATATATATATATATATATATTATATGAATAAATGCTTTATTTTTATGCAAATTTATATACATATTTTTATATATTTATATATACATACTACTCTGCTATACATATAATATATATATATATATATATATATATATATATTCGTGGTAGCTCTGTGGAGTAAAGCAGATATTTTTTTCGTTTAAAGATCGTAATTTTCCTCTCGCGAGAGAGTGGTCGAATCTCGGCCTGGCTACCTGAATGGACACAAAAAAAAATTGCCGTCAGAATTAGAATTTCTGTAATATTTAATTCCAGCTTGCGGAATTACACTAATCTCAATACAAACACATCACTAAAAACATAGTCAACCATACAACAGAACAATCTATTTATAACATACAAAATCACACTCTCTCTCTCTCTCATGTCTAGCATAGGAAGGCCCGCTCATTTTGGATGCGCCCAAACCACGTCGTCAAGTAGCTAAATTTCAAATAAGTTGAGCCGAAGCAGGGCTTGTTATCAAGCCTAGATAATATTTGCATTATAATCCACTTGGTTAGGAAATATATGTAACACAATTTCCCAACCAAAGCCCTACTGGTAGGTAATAAAACCCCTCAAGTAATACATGGGATGGAGGTTCGGTGGCAACAAAAACTATATACCTTATATATATATATACATATATAATATATTACTATATATATACTTATACTACTACTATATATATATATATATATATATATATATATATATAAAAAATCGGTAATCACTCAAATTATATTTACTAATTATTATCTTAATAATTATTGTCATCTGTAGAATGAAATTATTTTTATATTACTAGTAAATCCGAATATCTTTTGTACGATTCTGTGATAGGCTAACCATACCATATTTCTTTGAGGCAAACCTGGGACGAGGATTATACAATATTCTGTATTCCCGAAAGAATAAAAAGATAATAATAATAAAAAAATTAATTGCATAAACATGTTGAGCTTACCATTTCATTTTTCTTCAG
>JABUQX010002213.1:0-20000 GCA_015478945.1 Trachelipus rathkii | reverse complement strand
TTTATTGTAAAATTACATAATACAATGTTTTACAGTAATGAGAAAAAACATATTTTAATGAAGAGTAAAAACTAGAAACATATTAAAATGTTTTTTTTTTTTTTCGAGCATTAACTTCTGAAAATTGTTGGATTAAATCATCAAAATTCACATGTTTTGCAATTTCATTTTCAATTGATATATATAGCCAAGTTTGTCAAACGAGACTGACTCGTTGTAGAGTGGAGATAGTTTTTAATTAATTTCAGTTTTGAAAAACTCCTCTCACAAGAAGCCACTGACACTCAAATTGTAAGAAACAGTTTAAGTGCCTCAGTTATGTTTAGCAACGATTCACGAAAGTCCATTCCAATAATAAATTTAAGCATTTGCAATGATGTCCATGAGGCTGCATCATCAATTTTTGAAACATTTTCACGATTAAAAGAAGTCTTTTTATTATTTAAAAAAAAAAATAGTAGTCTAACATTTGGGGCCTATGCCGACGCGGGGCCTGGGGCGGACCGCCCCCTCCCCCCATCGGTACGCCACTGCCCAAACTGGACTATCACTTGTTGACACACACACTAAACTGGTTTCATAGAAATTCTCAACCTCAAAGATATTATCCTCCTCAATTTTTCCTGAATCTACCATCATTTTTTTTTTTTTTTTTTTTTTTTGCCATCAGGGCAGTCGGGTAAAGCGACAGTCACATGGAACAGGGACAAGATTTGAGCCCTTGTTCGAATCCTAGGTAGAAATTGCCTAGAATAGTTCCCCTAATAGAACAGGGCAATGGCCGTGAAGCGCAAATTTTATTTAAAAAAAAAAAAAAGGTATAGTGGTCAAGCAATTTTGGGAGTACATTCCTATGAAGAATAAACATTAAGAAGACCTTAAAATATTATAGTACAAAACCATTGCTTGATTCAACTTGAAAGAAACAAAACTGCCTTTTCCATTTATTTTTTTAAGATAAAAGAAACGTCTATATCATCAAGAACAAAAAAAAGGGAGAATAAAAGAAAAGAAAGCATGAATGATAAAAGAGAGACTAGTTGATGATCGATACCGTGCATACATCAACATCTTCGAAAATGACCCATTCAGCCTACACTGTTGGAACTAATTGAAGAAACGTTTGCAACATTATTAATCATGAAAAAAGTGACTAAATTGATTTCAAAAGGGAAATGATTTCTGTATACAAAAAGTCATTTTCCTCTGTAGAAGATATAGGATATCAGAGATTATTTGTCACTTATGACTACATTACAATCTATAAAGTAGGTACTTTTCACAAAAGCTCTCTCTCTCTCTCTCTATATATATATATATATATATATATATATATATATATATATATATATACTATCTACTATATATATATATATATATATATATATATATATATATATGCTATATATATACTACTAACTCACTTAACTCTTACCTATAACCATAACCTTATGTATATTATATATACTATATATCCTTATATATATATATATATATATATATATATATATATATATATATATATATATATATATATATATATATATATATATATATATATATATATATAAAATAAAAAAAACCATATATATAAAAATGAACAGTATAAGTTGGTACGACTCCGTTAATATTGAGTTGGGTAATTTAGGTTAGAGTTTGGTTAGGTTGGAAGTGGGTTTAGATTTAGGGTTAGGTCAGGTTAAGGTTAGGTTACCCCAAAATTTCATCATTTCTCCTTAAATTACTAAAATAACGATACATTAATTATTGATTTTTTCTCCTGGAGTCAGCAACTATAAATAGCCTATATATATATATATATATATATATAACCTTATATATATGCTGCTATATATATATATATATATATATATGTAACCTTATATATATACTGCTGCTGCTACTATATATATACTATATATATATATCAAAAACAAAGGATTAAGAACTAAATAATACATCCAGCTACAAAAGGAATCGTCTTTCTCCAACACTTGCTGATCAGCTTCTGTTCCTGCATCATAATTTACAACTATTTGATTTTAATACCAGCTAATGGCAACAACATGAATAAAAAATATTATATATATATATATATATATATATATTCTTATTGTATGTACATGTATATATAGTTAACTATTATTATTTATATAATATATATATATATATATATATATATATATATATATATATATATATATATATATATATATATATATATATATATATAATATATTTAACTTTCCTTTCTTTGAATTAATTTGTGTTTTTCATTATTATTTAATTTTCTTAATAAAATCACACACACACACACACATATATATATATATATATATATATATATATATACTTAATAACATATGTATATATATATATATATATATCTTAGCCTTAACAACCCCAGCATATATATATAACTGCATATATTATACTCTTATATATACTGCTCTTATATATACGGTATAACTCAACCTTAACATATATTATACTATATATTTTCTATATATATATATATATATATATATATATATACTGCTGCGTATAGAGGTACTTATATATATATATATATATATATACTTTATATACTACTATATATATATGTACGGTATATATATGTAACTAATATATATATATACGGTATATATACATATATATATATATATATATATATATATATATATATATATATATATATATATATATATATATATATATATATATATATATATATATATATATATATATATATATATATATATAAAGGCAAGGTTTAAAAAAAGAAACAAATCAACGTGAGTGAAGTGGATGAGGATCGTCAATTCTTTAATTGAATCTAAGAAAGAGCCTTGATTCAAAACAATGAAATTAAGCAAGAGTAATTGTAATAGAGAAAAAAAAAGAAACAATCATACCGAGACATTTGATGAGCCTGGAGTGGTGCCATATGTATCCTGAAGAGGGCAAAGATGCCACAGACCATCTTCACCATCACCCTCTTGACCGGGGCAGCTTAATGTTGCAGGTGGGGACATGTTCCTTGGAGACTCCATTGGACTGTCTACAAATAATAAAAAAACAAATAAAGAACCCATAAAGTCCAAAATGGGTGATTACCTTATATATATATACATAAATATATATTAGACATATATATATATATATATATATATATATATATATATATATATATATATATATATATATATACTGCTACTCATACTATATATACTGTAACCTTATATTAGACATTAGTAACAAGACTTTTTATGCATCCCTTATTGGCAAAATTCAAAGTCTTTCAAATCTTATGATCAATAAGCGGCAAAAGCTCACATGGAAATTGAACAAAGAACAACACACTGTGGTTCTTTTGCTACATATTACAAGACTCTCAAAACATTATATATATATATATATATATATATATATAATGCTATATATATATATATATATAAATATATATATATACTATATATATATATATATATATATATATATATATATATATATATATATATATATATATAATACTAGTTATAAAAATAAAAAAGATCGAAATTCATGAATTTTAATGTATATTTTCAATTTAAAAAAAAAAAAAAAAAAATTTACAAGACTGATAATATAATACCGCTGAAATATTTGAAGCCCTTTAGTATTATTTTTTGGACGCAGTATGTATATTAAGAATGTAGTTGGATATGGGAAACCAGAGTAGGAACAGCATCTTGAGAGGGTATGGGCACCTTATGGGCAGCAGTGAACTGGAAGCCCAGTTAGCCCGATTCAAGCGAAGAGTACACTAATTTTTTTTTTTTCAGGAAAACGAAATGGTTGTTAACTCTTAATGACAAAGCACAGAATCGGTTGTTAAAATTTTGAGAGCTCACCTCTGATTAAGGTTTTAAAGTTTTTTTCTTTTAGCAACATTCTTCATTTATTAAACATTTTGATATATATACTTTTAGATAACAAATACAAGAATATTAATATTATCGTGCCACATAGTTTTAAGCAGAGTACAACATCGAAATATTTCTTTATAAAATGTGAATCTCTAAACACCCTCAACAAAATCAATTGCAGGATAATAATCAGTTAATGAAATACGACTTTATCGAATGGCATCCGGGAGGTACCGAGAAGAGCTACGGAAAGAGGGGAAGGGCACTGGTCTCTTTGTCAGCGGTGTCATTGCCAGTCACCTCTACATGAGAAGGGGTTGAACAGAGTCTAATTCGTTTCTTGCGAGAGTGAAGCAGCCTGAGAAATTGTTGGACGGCGAATGCCATTGTGTTTATAGAGTAGGGAGCTTTGAGACAATCCAAAGAGATGAAATAAGGGTGGTCTTGGTTAAGGAATAAAATTCTAGAGAAGGCAATCATTATAGCTATTAGTTCTGCAATAAAAATTGAAGCACGAGGGGGGATGGTATGGGAGAGGTTGCGATTAGGAAAGACGACCAGACACTCCCACACCGTACACTGTAATGGATCCGCCGTGAACTGCAGAATGAGTTAAGAATGATGCCTTTAACAAGGCGGCAGGGTGGCTAGATTTCTGGATTTGGAAAGAGAGGACAGGACCAGGCAAATGGAGGGAACTTGGAATAGCCAAGGTGGACACCCTTCGTCATATTAGAACGGCAGCACCTTGTGCAAAGGAATGTTGAGGAAGTTAAGGACGCTACAAACTATGTTTGGAAATGGCCAGTAAGGAGGATTTTGAGATACCTCTCGCAGAATCGGTTATAGTGAAGATGGTATTGAGGTTTGAAAGCGAAAATAGACTATGCACATGATATATTCCCTTCGCAGGGAGAACGGCATTACATCGGCTTCAACTTCAAGGCTTACCAGGGGGGAGGATCGGAAGGCTCCCGTGGAGATACGGATCGCCTCATTTTCGATGGAGTCTAACAGGTGTAGTAGAGTTGTAGAGGCTTGACCATATACTACGCAGCCATAGTCCAATATCTACCGGATTGGAGTGATGTGGAGACGTGAAAGGATTTGTGGTCAGCGCCCCAAGTTTTTGAGGTAAGATGACGCAAGAGGTCAATCGCACAATGACAAGTCGTTTTCAGGTGTTTAATTTGCGGGGCATATGTCAGGTAAGTGTAAAAAGACAGATATTGTATGACCTTCCACTTTCGCTGTTGAAAACTGTCCTTAAAGTATTAATTCTCAATTTCTGAAAGGATTCAGTATAGCGGGAAGAGCTCAAGTGGCTAGCAAAGCCATAGCATAAAGCATGTGCAACAAATGCTGTTCTATCAGGCCCATAACGGAGGACTGGTGGGTGGAGAGCTGTTAGAGCGGTGAGATATTTTCTGTACAACTTTCCACGCGTTAGAAAGGGTGGTTGTGGAGATGACAGCCGAAGTACAAGTTCGAAATTATTGTTTACGTGTTTGGTGATAGATTCGACGAAATCTCGCGGCAGCCGCTTTAAAAATAATCATGATTTGGGTGGTTAGCTTGTACACACTTTTAGGACCACCAAGAGGCTGCCGAACGCCTACCCTCGGAAGACCGCATGATAGAAGTTTCTGCTGCTGTGATGATAACGTACTATAAGAAGTTAAAGGCTACGTTCATGATCGGAAACCGCTCATTGAAGGGAGAAAGTGGGATAGCTATAGCCTGAAAAAAGGGGCATACTCCACTTGATCATAACGCCAGTGGGAATGAGGTTCTACCCTTGGGCTCGATGTGAGTTCGCATAAGTCAATCGGTTAATGATCGTTGCCCTACAAGTAATCGAAACGGGACCATATGAAGCGATCTATAAGAGAATGGAAGAAAAAGGATATATCTATACAGGTGGAGGAGTGTGTGTCTAAACATTCATATGTAGGGAGTCCAGTGTTAAGGCATCCCAGAGAAAAGGTGGCTAGGAAATCGACAAGGATTTTAATTTTGGTCGAGTCGAGGTGACGAAGATTGATATCTCCTAATATAACAACCAGAAAGGGGAGTTGCTGAAAAAGGTCGACTAAATCGGCCTTAATGAACTCGCTACTGGGAGCCAAGTATAACGAACAAACAGCGAGATCGGAAGATAGATGAACTTGCTGCCACTGCATGAAGTTTAGTTCGAAGAGGGAGTAGAGAATGTGGGATATACTTATGAATGAGAATTCCAGCACCTCCCTTATAATTTTCACCTCGTTCTAACGATGTTAGCACGGCGACTTGTTTTCCAACGGTTACAAGAAATCACGATGACATAGTCAAACTTCCTCTAAACTTATGCAGTTTGGTGTATATAAATTTATTAATTAAACGTGTTCTACAAAATTCGCATGGTAGTCACGACAATTCCATTGAAGGAAGCTGCGAATGCTGTGTTGTTATATAAGAGTACTATAGAGTGGGTCTTCTTGAGACAATTATCTAGATGTGATTAGTGACAATGTCAGAAGAAGAATCGATTGGGATGGAGAAGCTGAAGCCCGAAACATCGCGAGGAGGTAAGTAATAGTAGTACAAGTGATTGGGTTGTACGATCGGTTTCGGGGGGGGGGGAGGATGGAAGTTTATTGTGGTATTTTGTGGAGGGGCTTCGACAAGAATACGAAATTGAACTCGACCAAGTCCATATTATTTTGTAGACGCAGTTGGTCGATGGAAGAACAGCCAGAATGCTCATAATTGGAAGTGGGAGCGATGTAAATAATATATATATATATATATATATATATATATAATATATATATATATATATATATATATATTCATATATATATTATATATATATATATATATATATATATATATAATATAGATATTATATATATATATATATATAGTATTAGGGATGTGCCGAATATTCGTTAAGTATTCGGTATTCGGCCTATTCGGCCAAAAATACCGAATAAAAAAAAAGATTCGGTAAATTCGGCTTTTTGCCGAACTTTTCGGGCCGAATATTGAGCTTTATAAACATTAAATTACGTCAACATAAGGGAAGTTATTTCAGATTTAAAATTGAAAGTTTTTAGAAACTTATTTTCCAAAAATAAAAAATATAGCCAAATTTTGTAGCCAAATATGGCGAAAATCTTTGTCATTTGGTTCAGACTCACTATAAGGCTTTGATTTTTCAATATTCTAAAAAAGTAGAATTCATTTAGTGATACGGAATATGACAAACATGGTAGGACTGTATAAGGGAGAGTGATTGCTATCATCTTCATAGCTTTATTACACATGTTGCAAACTATGCCATTCACGTCAATATTATGGTCAGAAGTCTGTTAAATATATTTTATTTACTTGCAGAAGCATATCCTTTCATTTTCACTCACCATCCAGCAACGGCAGCTGCAAAGCTTAAAACTTACAGATGCAGCTGATGTAAAACAGCATAAATTTATTTCAAGACGTTTCATACAACGCTGGAGCAGAATTATGATGATGCTTTAAATAGATTGTTTGAACAAAAAGTTCCGTATCCATATACGCTGCTGAACGCAATCAGAAATGTTGACTGATTTTTAGTGGCAAAATTATTCCATTTATTTGAGCCATTTGACAACAAATCACTAAAAACAATCATTATAACGTGAAGTAACCAGTCGCCCAAGTGATCCTTCCATTTTAGCAATAAATTTGTTTTTAAATAAGGCATTTAAAACAAAGCTTCAGTGGAATAATTACAACTCGTTGAAGAGTTAAGAAATCAGTAGAAAAAAAAACTTTCTAAGTTTCTATGTGATAACTCTTTGTGTGTAGTCTATCTTTCCTTAGAATGCTAACGATTCAAGTAATTTTTTCAACATGAAATTCGATGAATCAGTAAGAAAATATGGTCATTGAGGCCCTGGAAAGAATGCATGAAATTTAGCTCCTGGACCTTCTGCTGACGATGATGTCACGTAGTGGGCGAGTGCAAGCTTAAAGTTTCCATTTCACTTCTTTAAATGGATCTGATATTAAAGAAATTGCTGGCATCAAAATCGTCATAAAGAAAAAAGAAAGTGAGAGTGAAAAAGAAAGGTCCCATTCTTCTGACGATGTGATTATTGTACATATAAAAGTAAAGGCTACATACGGAATTCATACAAGAAAATAAATAAATATATAAGTTCTGTCCTACTTTGAACGCAGTGAAGACAATGAGATTCCCTTCAATTGGTGGAAAAACGCTGGAAATAGTTTTATGAATATGAAAAACTAGCAATAAAATATCTTTCAGCTCCACGTCATCAGTGCCGAAAGTGAAAGAATATTTAGAACAGGAGGAAATATTTATGAAGCCACAAGAAATAGATTATCCCTTGAAAATGGAGAACTGCTAAGTTCTGCATTTTAACATGAGCTTATTCAAATGAAGTTTAGTTAAATATCTTTAACCTACGAACTTTTTCATTTTCATTTATTATTTTTAATATGTGCATGGTTTTGCTATAGGTAAGAAATAGTTATTGTATTATTTTGTTTATTAACTTTGTTATATAACACTTGTAAACATGAAATTTCTTGGCCGGGGTTTCGCAATTGATTATTGTTGTGCTGATTCCAAAAATGTAATCGGTTTTTGCATATAACATCGCATTTGTGAGAATATTGTGTGTAACAAAGATTTGTAAAATTTTATGATTTTTACCTTTTTCCAGAGGGTCTTCATTTTATTATTGGGAATATATATATATTATATATATAGTTATTTTATAATATATATAATATATATAATATAATATATAGTATAATATATAATATATATATTTTATAATATATATATATTATTATAATATATAGTATATATATATATATATATATATATTATATATATTATATATATATATATATTGGAATATATGAAGGGAGAGAACAGAATGCGCATGAATGATAACATCGTCTTTGGAATAGTATATGTTAAACATGTAATATAAGACTATGAATAAAGAGTAATAAGGGGTGTACAGAAACAGAAGTAATAGCAAGGATTGGGTTTAGTTAATGTAAACATACTACGATGGTAAGTAATTTCTCCTCGTAGACGATCTACTGTGCAATAGCGTCTGGAATGTCATCATCAAGCTCCAACCAATAGTTCGGCCATCATAACTTGATATCCCCTTGCCCTGGTATCTGTCCTTATCATGAAGCTTTAGATTCTTGATGGAAGGTTCCCACCCTGCTCATGGCACTAACATGCCTAGGTTACCCGAAAATTTTTCTTAGGTGAGAAGTAAGTGTGCAACTTTATACTCATTCTACAATCCATGAAATGAAAACTGTCGTGCCAAGTTCCTGATACAATGTTAGTGGGATTCTCTGGCTTATCCCTGGTCGCACAGAATTCTGTGCTAGCATATGAAAAAGCTTCCACGTCTAGCCTCTAACACAGTCCATTCGTTCGTAGCAAAGGCAGCATAACGTATTAGTGTCCGTGATTTGTGGGGCATCAAATATGCAGCTATTTTTCTCCTCGTCATCAGACCAGGAAACGTTGAGCATATGTATAGCGGAAGCTTTCACTATCATGGTCCAGGGCCTTCACAAATTGTTTCATCAAACCAAGTTTTATGTGTAGTGGAGGTAAGAAGATGTTTTCTATCTCTGTACAAATGGTTCACGTACGATGTTCCTCGTAACGCTGGCGTCAAGGTTTCCTCGTGATCAATATTCTTTTGCGTCAGTGGTCTCCATTTTGCCGCCCGGCTGTCCGGATAGCAGCAGAAGGAGGGATATTGGTGAGAACCTGCTTGCTGACGAGCAAAATGTTACCATTTTGAGGTCGATGCATATTTACCATCCATGTACCTGAATTGTAGCCTCTCCAACTGTCTTGATTTTTGCATGCTCCTCTCTCATCCGTACCCTACTGGAACCGAAGCATACCTGTTGCGGTTGTGTAACAACACCATTTAAACTGCCTTGGAAGTGTCCATAGAACAGTCGCCACTCACTGCAACCGTATGGCTGGGGAGTCCCATAGGAGTAGTGATGCTGCGAGGACTTCACTGCAATACACAAGGTTAATATCACTCGAAGAGCCTCCGCAGCTCTGCTTTTCTGGTTACGTAAAATGTTACTTCTTGTGCCATGGTCCAATAAGTCTTTTCATGGCAACTCTGAAGCCATCAGCTCAGGACACACTTCGAGGCAATAATACAACTCATCATAGCAAGACGTTCAGTTCCCCTGGGTGAACAATGACGGCCCATATACGACTGCATTTCAGAGGGATGATAGACATCATCAGGTCATTGGCATCCATACATGTAGACTACTAAAGTTACCACATCTTCCCGAATATCGAGCCCGCAGTAAACTTGCTGCTACTATAGATATATGCGGAAGTAACGTCTATACAGCCTACGTAGTGCGCACATGCATTTTGTCATTCCTAGGGAAATGCAAAATAGGGATCCATGATTGCAGGAAAACGGGATGTGTGATACAGCAAATTCGAGAATATATCTGGAATCAGCACCTCCGAATTACTATAATATCTGCTACAAAAGTCCATCCAAAAAAATTTCACCTTTTTTTTTGTTGACCAGGGTAAGTTTTCTTTATTTTTCCCAAAATTGGATGACCGAACTTTGAATAACTTTCGGCCGAATTAGTAAAGTGATATTCGGCACGATACTTTCGGTTATTCGGCGAATACTTTTAGCCGAATATTCGGTATTTCGGCCGAATAGGCGAATATTCGGTATTCGGCTTTTCACTATTCGGCACACTCCTGAATATATATATATATTTATATATTATATATATATATATATATATAGTATATATATATATAGTATACTATATATATATTTATATATATATATATGATATACTAATATATATATAATAGTTATAAAATGTCTGAAAATATTGAAAATGTTTTGAACACCAAAAAAGAACAATGAAAAAATAATGGCAATGAGAAGGAGACAGGAAAAATAAAGACTGGGTGAGGAAGGAAAAGGAGAAAAGAGTAGGAACGAAGAACTTACTGAAAAAGTAGAAGAAAAAGGGCGGGGGGGAGGGGAGAGTTTAAAAAAACAAAAAAAAAAAACTGAATTTCACATCTAAACTTTTAATATAAAACTATTTCTCACACTTTCTTACGTTTTTAAATTAAAAAAAAAAAAATGGTAAAAATGAGATCAAGGTTTCGGAACAAAATCATACATAAACTTACGAGAAAAGCGCGCGAACGAATGCATAAACATTCCACGTAGGCGGACGGGCGTTTAACTCCGTCACGCATCGGAATAATAATAATAAATCACTATTGATAGTAATAATTATGATAATAATAATAATTATGATAATATAATAATGATAATAGTAAATAATAATAATAAATAATATAATAATAATAATAATAATAATAATAATAATAATAATAATAATAATACAAATAATAATAAATAATAATATTAAGCTAAGTATTAATAATAAAAATTTCAATAAAAATAAAACATCACTGATACTGCTTTATAAATCTTATATATATATATATTATATAATATATATATATAGTATATATATATATATATATATATATAATATATATAATTATAGAAATATATATATATAATATATATATATAATATATAATATATATATATATACAAAGATTTTATTAATCAATCGCTACTTAACAGTTAAGATAAAAACAAATAATAAAAAAAACAAAAATAGATGTGCATTAACAAAAAGGCGAGGAGAGAACTTAAGTAAGTCTCTGCATGACTGACTACCAATACTACCCATTACGGTTACTACCAAGAGACGAGACTTACTCTGACTTAGAGGGGATATGACATCGCGGCAAAAAGTTGGTGAAGTTTGTGGGCAATGAAGCTCTTCCTCTGACTCGGTGGCCCTCGTGTTCCTCTTCTCACCAAACTCAACTCTTTCTGCAAACAAAAAAATAAACAAATATAATTTAATAACATAATGAGGAGAACATGGACAACCACACACGTCACATACACACAAGACAAACCCTCAATATATATTATATATATATTATATATATATATATAGTATATCTATATATATTATATATATATATTATATAATATATATATATATATATCTATATATATATATATATATAATGATATATAATTATATATATATAATATATATAATATATATATACTATATATATTATATATATATATATATATACATATATATATATATAATATAGTATATATATATATTATATATATATATATATATATATATATAATATATAGGGGATGAACTTACCATTGACGAGATGACATAGTGAGGGTTCGTCGCGGTCCCATGATGCTCTAGGGTGTTGGATTTTCTGTCTGTGACGAGCTCTCACAAATTAACGGCAAAGCTGGGCTTTCTTTTCGCCTTTTGTCATTCTCCTACTGCTTTTCTTTCCGATGCTTGTAGCGCACCTTACCCCCAATTTTGGGGCAAAGAGGAAGATGAAAAGAAAAGAAGAAAGAATATATATATATATATATAAATATAAATATAGTATATATTATATATATATATTTTATATTATATATAAAAAAGTATAAATATATATATTATATACTATATATTATAATATATATATATATATATATAATAATATATATATATTATGTTACTTCAACTTCATATGTTGGGTAAAATTACAAAACTATATTTCTAAAAAATTTGTTTTTTTTTAAAAAAATAATAAATATTTTTTTAAATCTGTCAAAAAAACTTTTCTTTATCGAATTTGATTATTTTTATTATTACTATTGAGAAAAATTCTTTACACAATTTTCATCAAAACCCAAAACAGTCCCACCAAGTAATGTATAACGCAGTGCATAACTATATGACATATATATATATATATATATATATTATTATATAACATATATATAATACTAATATATTATATATACTAGCTATATATATATATATATATAAATATATACTTATATATATAAAATATATAATAGTTTATATAGTATATATATCATACTATTATAAAAATAAATAAAAATTATATAATCATAAAGTGATTGGGCAACGCGAACGCCCGAGAGAGAGAAATAAAAAAGTGCGGTTCATTTGGTGCCGTGCGGTGGAAGTGGCGGCGAATTTCATGCCGATGCGGTGCGGTTTTTGCAACAGTGGGGGTGCATAGCGGTGCCGGGGTGCGCAACAATTGTGCGGAATATTCGGAGATTGTCCAACGATATATATAATATTATATATATATATTATATATATATATATATATATATATATATATATATATATAATAAGAAATAATATATATATAACATATTACTAAAATAATTTTTTATTTTTACTATAACCTTAGAATTATTAATTATATAAAATAATATTATTATCATTATATTATATATATAGTATTATAATATATATATATATTTATGTTTATTTGGTATCAATTTTGGAGGCTAATAACAGGCTCAAGGAATATATTTGATCATGAAATACCAAGCAGACACCTCCAAATTAAAGAAAAAGAGAAAGTTTCACTTCAGTCCGTCTATATAATGGATACACATACAAACAATACACACACACATACAACATACATACATACAACATAATATATAAATAAAAATAAATATATATATATATTATATATATATACCCTTTAACATCTACTATATATATATATATAATAATATATATAATATATTAGTATTATATTATACTAATATAGATACTTATAATATAGTATATAATATATATCAACTACTATATTTAACTGTGTGTGTGTGTGTGTGTGTGTGTGTGTGTGTGTGTGTGTGTTTCTGTACACAATTGTATTATTGCTTCAAATAAATATACAGGAAGTGTCACTCAGTATCTACGCAATACTCTAAGCACAAACTTATTGTTTTAGTACTACATTTGTTGAAGATGTAATCAATTATCTCTTTGGTTACAATGGCTTACGCATGGGGTGGGAGGAGCTGATGGACTATAGCCCACCCCAAACCCCCAAACGGAATTTTGAGAAAATCAAAATTTTCAAATGAAAGCAATGAAAAATGAGTAAAAAACGGAAAGAATCGGTTTTCCGGAAAATTCGGCTATAAAAAAAATAATAATCGTGCGTACATCAGTGCATGATTATTATTTTGTAGTTAGTAACAATTGAGTGTTGTGTAGAAATATCGTTTATACTTGTAAAAAATAAAAGTTAAGAATATTATAAGTTCATTGATACCCCATGTTTTATAATAGTGTTTTGAGTAAGCCCATGTAAATGTTCTCGTTGTAAGAAGAAAAAAATAATATTAATTCAACGTGACGTCATAATATTGTTCCGTTAGGGTTATGTAAAAATATTTGGTGATAATAGTTTTTTTTTATGGAATAAATTAACTATTTTCGAAAATGCTATTAGAGGACGGGTGTCAATTACAGGTGGTACAACTTCTGCAGAAGCTTCTACCTTCATTAAGACTCGAAAGGTTGTAACTGAAAAGATGAATCATCAAGCATAATAAATAATACCGCTGATGACTAAGGATTGGGCGCATGTTGAGGAGAAAGTATATATATATATATATATATATATATATAATATATATATATATATATATATATATATATAGTTATATATATTATAAATATGTATAGTTATATATATATATATATATTAGTATATATATATATATATATAAACAAAAGGTATAAATTGAAACGAGCCACCTAAACTCATGCCTAAAGTATATTTTTTCCCCTCAGATATAACAGCAGGAAAAATAGATAATGACAAAGAATTTCACAAAACAAAGGTGGCTGGAAAGGAGGTAACAATCCCTCAAACAAAATTCGACTAAAAAACACGTCATCCCCCTGTGTCGTTAAGGTGCATTAAAGGTGGATGGATACAAGTCGATTATAGTTCCCTAAAGTACCTAACTTTGTATTATATAATTCTAGCATAAGAGAGAAAAGTTAAAATCAAGAGAATCAGAGAGTGAAGATTGTAAGGCATTTGGCATTGGACTTTTAACTCTGCTAATAAACTGGCGGAACACACACACATGCGCGCGCGCACAATTATTAAACGATTAAAATTTTTTGATGACAAATCTCCTAATTTTAATTTATAACAATAATAAAAATAATAATCATAGCAAATTAAGAGTACCGTATATATATATATATATATATATATTATAAATTATAATTTATATATATATCTATATAATATATATACTATATATATATATATAATTATATTATATATATATATACTACTAATATATATATATTATATATATATATCTCAGGAAAACTATTTGTGAAGAACTTTCTTAGGTTTAGGTGATTGTCGAAAGCACACTCCCTTGGGGCAGCAGTAAATTGCATTATAGAGTCATATAATATATATGTATCAAGTTATAACTATGAAAATGATGGTTACTATTTTTCCTTAATATATTGTTAAAACAAAATATATTCAATTTTTGTTTTTTTTTTGTATGAATCAGTGGTTACAAAAAAATAAATATCTTTTATTAAAGGTTTCATTATTTTTTCAATAAAACAATTTTGTTAATTATTACTTATTAACACTTTTTGAAAATATAGGTCTCCGGGCGGAGACTGCCGGAGACATTTAAAAAGGCCGGAACTCCGACCAAGTCGGATTTCGGGCATCATATATATATATTATATATTATTATTATACATAATATTATATATATATGATAGTATATATATATATATATATTATATATATATATATATATATATGTATAATATATACTACTATATAATATATATATATAGTATATATATATATATGTCGTATTTATTTTAAAATTAATTCACATTCACATTGGAGGCGAGTTACATTTTGGTTTTGATGAACTGGATTCGCGAGTGGCTTGGCATTTGCAATTGTGATCAAAGGGGATTGAGAAATGCATTAGTCAACGTATTCCTCTTACTTAAAAATTGTAAAATATATACATGTAATGCGCGAGTACGGATAAAGGTTAAAATATATTAGATGAAAAACTTGCTCGAGTCGGTGCAATTTTAAACTAGAATTTTCTTACCATATTAACCGTACTTTTTATAAAGACTCTAGAGTAAAGTACCCGTCTTATATTGAGTACGCCTTGAAATTCCACAATAGTTTTCATCTATAATATACGTAAATCCAAGTTTGGACCCGCTGGGTTATCTTGTAACCCTAAAAATGGGGTTAGGGGCTTGGAACTCCCCCCCCTTTCATTTTTTGTTAAAACTTTCACACCGGATTCTTCTTATTCATGTCAAAAACTACTATTGTACCAATTTTCAGCCAAAATATTATTATTTTCGATATATTATATATATATATATTATATGATCGTATATATATATAATATATATTATATATATATATATATTTCATATATATATATATATATATATATATATATATATATATATATATATATATATATATATATATATATATATATATATATATATATATATATATGTATATATATTTACACAGAACCTTCCAAATTGAAAAATAAAACTGATACAAGAAACCGGTTTACATTTAACTTCCTTTTGACAACGTTTTGAAGTTTCAAACTTCCCCAAATTATTCTCAAGATATAGAATTACATTTTGATAGCATTTTATATTGATCAAAGTTGTAGTTAAATAATTATAATTACAATGAACCACTTGACAAAATAGGCTTCTCAAAATATTGAAAAAATTCACATTGAAAGTTTTCCTTCCCCCTCTTCGTTGACCAGGTGCTCCATGAGTGACAGACGTGGTTAATATTTCAAATTGACCCAAACTCCAACCTTTTACCTTGTATAATGTCATTTGAAACTCTCGTAAATGAACAGGTCAAATTTTCTTTCGGTAAAAGACCTAATTTTTTTTCTATATTGAAGAGTGCGACATCGGGTTTAACTCACAAGTTGGTGTAAATCTGAATAAATTTAATACCAAATTAATCAGAATAGAACACTGGTTCTTTTGATTATTGTTAAAATTGATAATTATCCTTAATTGAAAAGTTATATTTATCATATAATTCTCTATGGGAGTAAAATATCCTGTAACAAACACGTGATGGAGTTGCTAAAGGCTGTCATCATAAACTTTCAATGATTTTTGAAATCAATCCATATCGATTTATTCAACAAATTTATTTATTTAGTATATAGTTTTAAATTTGCTATCTTTTGATAGTAAATTTGTTGTTTAAACGTAAATAATTAAAATTGAGGTTTATTTAATTAATTACTTATCGTCAACCCCTCGGCGTTCTTTCTCGTAGACTATAAAAGTAGCGAGAGCGACCGAGTTTTCTTACTCTTATTTACTGCTTTTATCATCAGTAGACTCCGTTCCCATAATTTTGCATTCCGAGTCGAAAGAGATTCTACAAGATTCATTTTAATGGCAGTTAAAGTCAGCATAATTAATTTTTTGATGAAGCTTGCTTTTTCAGTGATGCTTACCCTATCATTTTTAGCGGTTCCGCGCCATTTTTCTTTGGAGCGTCTTACTGACATTTAATTCAGGGCTGATGAATAATATAATATAAATTCACAAAGCCGGCAACAATTGAAAACTATCCTTCACGTTTAGACATGTTATCTACACGCGAATTTTATATAGTATGATCATTGATCACGCTTTCTGGACAACTTAGGGATCCCCACTAACGGTCATCTGACCAACCCTTCTCTCCTTGCAGATGTTAGAAAAAAAAAAAAGCTTCAATATTTTTTATTCGTTATTACATTAGTTTTTGATAAGTGCCGTTAACTTATATATCAAAATCAGTCTCTCTGATTGAGTTGTTCCGTCAGAATAACTCAATTTGAATCGTGGACGACACGAGTTGATAATATAATGTTGAATGTGCTTCTTATAGAAAGTTTTGCAAAGTCTTGGAATTAATCCGATTCGCCCTACGGTTATTCTGGTATCGTTTTTATCACCAGACCAAATATCTGTGCAATCACCTTCCAAGTCGCCTTTTTATTTCGTTTAAATTTCATATGTCCAGTTTTTAATTGATAGGTTGAAAGTAATCTTCGAGGTTTTTATCTATCCTTTTCTTCTCCCCTCTTTTTCGGTGAAAGCTTAAAAGTATAATATTTACATACACATTTTTTTCCCAAGTGAATGTATATTTTTTTGTTTATTTTTTTTATACATGCAAATATTTAAAAATCATACTCAAAAAGTAAGCAAAACGCTAAAAGGGAAAATTGGGAAAAAAAAGATGTTGGGAGAATTTTAATACAACAAGGTAATAATTAGAAAAAATTTAAATATCAGAGATTCAGATAAATAATAATAATAAAAAGGAAGAAAAGTAATCAAGAACATAGAAATTGAAGGAATAAAGATTTATTATGGTAAATGTTTCATAGAGAAAAAATCCTCGCTATTGAGGTAAAGATCAAAATTTCATTAGATAAGTAGGCATCAAAAATTACGCCTCGTCGTCTTAAAAATGAATCATTTTATTAATATTAAAACTTAGGTTAGATTATAAAAAGAGAAAATAAAAGGTTAAAAATATTAAAATAAATTATAAAATCAAAAATATTGCAAAATTTCTCATGAGCGAAGCTTATGATTTTTTTGGGAACATACTCGAAATTGAAACTTCTTATAAATTTATCATTTTAACTTTTTCCTCTTTTGAGTTCCCCCGATCACTTTAGTTCCTCTTCTATATATATATATCTGACGAATGGTATATCTAAACTTATAAATATTTATTCAAAAAATATTAAAATACCCTGAAGTTGGTCACGTGGTCTCAGAATTTACCTCATAAATGAGACAAAATCAAAAATGCAAATTTCGATAGCATTTGTTAAAATATTCAATAAAAAATTTATAAAGCATAAATCAGATATTTTATGGTTTTATCATCAATGGATAATTCCATATACAAATCTATATATACCCATAAATTTTTTTTGCGAATAATAAAAATTGAATTAGTTAATAAAATTGTAATTATAGTGGTTTGGTAACTTTAGTATCCCAATTGGTGGTGGAGCAAATATTAGTGGTTTTGGTATTTAGTCTTCACCCCTGTCTTGTAGTAATAATTTGTTTCCAAGAAGTAGACATTTGCTTATTTAGATTCCTACTTGTATTCCTTGTTTTCGGAACAGAAACAAGAAACATTAGGAACCTAAAATAAAAATATTTACATTGGAAAATTGTCCATTCTATTTGACGACACTTCGTGTCTTCAAAGAGACTCATTCCTACAAATAATAATTATTGTTGGTAGTCATTACCATTATAATAATATTATTATTATTATTAATTATTATTATTATTATGTATCAATAGCATTCTTAAGTGTAATGCTATATTCTTTATTATTATTATTAATTATTTTATTATTATTATTATTATTATTATTATTATTATCATTGCTTTCATAGTACTAATTATAGAAAGTCTTAGTAGTATACTGTTATTGTTACTGTTATCACAACAAATATTGTTGTTATTATTGTTTCATTATCTTCGGAAATTGACAGAGTTTTTTTCATCTTTGTCCACTTCCGAAAATATATATTTTTCAACTTCGAAAAATTATACTACATCTTGTTCGATAACGTGGTTACACATATTCGGAAATTCAGAAATAACTTCGCAATGAAAAATTTATACTTTCAAACATTAAAGCGACTTACTTAGAAAAACAAACTTAGTAAATTTTCAATAAAAATATATTAGGACAAATTTCAATTAAATTTAATATACGACAACCCAAAATCATCATAAATAAAAACTCTGTTCTTTTATGGGCATTCGGTCTATATAGCAGTAGATACAGAGTCAATAATTATTCTTCATTCCCTTGTATATATATATAGTAATTCCCCTAGTCCACACGAGACCCACCGGGTATATATATATATACAAGTTTATTTCCACTATTCATTGGCTACCTTCAGACTAATCGAGCGAAAGTGGTAACGCGTCTGAGATTTTTCTGAGGTTAGG
>JABUQX010002212.1:15000-33331 GCA_015478945.1 Trachelipus rathkii | reverse complement strand
GAGAGTATTTGGGGCATGATGGCTTGATTGATGTTTTCTGGAAAAATCTGTTCCTACCATCTTCAAGTGGGTAGAGATGGAAAGGTGTCTGTCATGTAAATGCTGATGATGTTTGTTTTAGTACACCAGTGATTATTCTAAGGGCGGTGTTTTGTGAGCTGTAATTTATTTAAGTTGGATTGATAGTGCTGAGAAAGCGGGGGAGGCATAGGTTATATTAGTTCTGAGGAGTTGTTTGTAGAATGTAAGGGTGTTTCTGCGCTGAAGTTGATGCTGAGAAGTTCGGAGGTGTAGTTTCCGTTTGAGGAATATTTGTCTATGTGGTAGAAGTCATATGTGTTGTAATGAGGTTCCTAATATTTTTTGGGTTTTTTTAGGGAGGGTTGTGTGTTCAAGTAGAACTACTTGGTGGATGAGATTGTGCGTCTGTAGGAGGTAATGCAGATTTAAGGGAAAGTGTCATTCTAGTTGAGAGCAAGTTTCTAATATTTAGTATTCACATCACCGTAGTTGGCTGTGTTTACAAGTGGATGTTGGAAAATGAGACTTATGTCGTCTGCGTAAGTAATTAGTTGGTGGATTGGGTTAGGGTGGGCAGATCTGCTGTAAAGAGATTGAAGAGGAAAGTTGTTTTTTATTTAGTTATTTTTTTAGGGTCGTCGGGTTGTTTTTTTTGTTTGTTTGTGTGTATATTTTTTTTTTTGTGGTTTGTGTTTTTTTCTTTTTTTTTTATTTCTTTTTGTGTTATTTATTTATATTTTGCTTTTTATTGAGAGAAAGCGGCCCTGTGGCCGTTTTGTAGTTTAATGGAGTGTGAGAGAGTGTTTTTATGGAGGACTTTGGCATATCTATTAAGAAGTTTGAAAACCGACTTTATCATTGTTTTCTAAGGGGATTGAAGAATTCTTTTGTATAAGGATGTATGTGGAGACAGTGTAGCTTTGTTAATGTTGATGGCTGTAAGCATGGATCTGTGTGATGGGATTGGTTGAAGCCATTAATGATGTGTTGTGTGAGGAGGTGAGTTTGTTGTTGAATGATTGCCTTAAATCCGTGTTGGAATTCTGGGACGGATGTGTGTGGAATTTTTTTTAATATAGTTTCTCCAACAGTTTGCTGATGGTGCAGAGAAAGTGGGCGATAGGAGGAGGGGAATTGGGTCTTTTGGGTTTCCAATTTTGGATATGATGCTATGTTTCCAGATTGGGTATATAATTGAAGTTCTCCAGGATTGTTAAAGATTCTGTGATGAGGAGAATTGCTTTTCCTCTAGGTGTTTCATGTGGAATTTGAGATTTGAGTCTGCGTCCTTCTGCATAATTTTTAAGGGTTTGAATGATTGTCTTATATCATGTGGTTGCAAAAGGAGGTGAGGGTTGTATCTGAGGAAGTTTTTGAGTTGTTTTTTGTTAACCTATTAATGGAGTTTGTTTACGGGAGATATTAGCGTATTGTTTTGCGAGGCTGTCTGCTTGTTGTTTTGAGAAGGAGGAGTTCCGGGCAAGATGGGATTCGTGAGGGAGGTTGTTTTGTGAGTTGTTTAGTTTTTGATAACCTGCAGGTTTTCCTATTATCTATGCGTGAGATGTTATATATAATATATATATATATATATATATAATAATATATATATATATATATATATATATATAATATATATATATATAATAATATATATATATATATATAATATATATATATAATATAATAATATATATATATAACTTTTAACTACTCTCTCTCTCTCTCTCTCTCTCTCTCTCTCTCTTCTCTCCTCTCTCGTATCTCTTCTCTCTCTCTCTCTCTATAGTATATATATATATATATATATATATATATATATATATATATTATATATATATATATAATATAATATATATATATATAAATATTATAATATAGTATATTATACTTGAGTTCCTATTAAATATTTTTCATGTTTTATGTTTTCTATTATGACTCACGTAAATCGTGGACTATGAACACTTCGCCCACCAAATGTTTTAAAGTAATTTAATAATATTAATTATTTTATATGTTTATAAAATATTTTTTGTTATAAAATATTAATATTTGGAACATATTTAAACAAATTTTTTAAACAGAGTATTTATAAAAATAATTTATAAATTCACAGATACCACTCATTGCTTTTTGCACGGATTAGTCCTATTTTGTATGTAAGCAATATTGATATGCGCGTATCTTCCTCTTTTGTTTCAATTTTGCATATATCTTTATATTTATTATGTAATAATTTCATTTATTTGACCAACTTTCGCAAAAAAATATGAAAATATTATTGAAACATTGTGAAATTTGCAAAATGAGATCATTTCTATAATGTCAACTCGTGCTGAGCACGAGTAGCACGAGTGCAGGAGTCGCCTCTGAAATATATATATATTTGGGATGTACCGATAGTATCTGTATCGGTATCGGCCATTTTTTGGGTATCGGTATCGTTAAATATGGCCGATACTTGGCCGATACTGGGATGAAAAATTGAGAAACTTTTAGATTCAATAACGCTATGTAACAAAAAGAAATGTTTTTATTTTTTTATTGAATCTTATATATTTTTGACGCTGAACACAGAAATGACCTTCAGTTTTTTCTATCATCGATACTTTGAGAGTTATTGCAATATTCAAGTTTTGGAATTTTTAAGGTTTGTTAATGAGCTCTAACACTGTAGGTACTTATTACAATTTTTTTATTTGAAGGTTTAAATTTACGAACAGAAACTTAAGAAAGACTTTATACTTGATAAGATACATACTAATATACAAATGATATAGAGTCAATGCTTTAATATGCAAAAACATGCTTACTTTGCATAAAGTACTTTGTGTATCGTGCTTTTCTCTTGTGAATCAATTTGGTTTCTCTTATCAAAAACCACATATAATCACCCATCATGGCACTATCCCAACTTACTTGGTATCGCCTTTCTCCATTTGCTGTAAATCTTGGTGAAATCTTTCACCATTTTCTTATACATCCCTAAATTCTCTCGAAAAAGCCAAATGCGAGTGTAAAATAAACGCTCCATCAGTGTAAATAGAATCACCCCATTGTTCTTTAAACATTGAAGAACCCCATTTTTTATCAGCTGTTTTTCAAATTTGATTTTACAATTCCTAGAATCCCTGAACACATTACGGAATGCACACAATATCATTTTCAATTATGTTCATCTTTTCTTTCAATTTCAAGGATTTAAGTATATTTAAGCATATGCTTAATGCTGGGTATCGTCTTGATTGTCGACAAAACCGTAGCTATTTATCCCAATGCAGCATTGATTGCAATAGTAGAACAATTTAGATACGATTCAGAAATATAACTAAATATGCAAAAACGTATCAGTGAAGCATAATGATAATTTCTTTGATCTATCTCACCATATACTCGTGATCAGGAGACCCACTGTAGAGCGTAACGAAATACAGAGAGTAAACGTTTATTTTACCGTCTCAATCGGCGGTCTCTTCTGCTCTTTCGATCGTTTCCTCAGCTTTCAATAGCTTTAATCAACGTGCCTATGGACATTTGCCTAAGTGTTCGTTGGTCTACAAGAAAAGATCTTTCCATTTCAGGGATCCTTTTATGCTTTGGGCAAGAAAATTTTTCGAAACACACTTAAATGAAGAAATGTCAATCAATTTCTGTGAGTCTATCTGGAAGATTTTAAGCTTCGTTTCTACAGTTTGCTGTTGACAATGTTTTCATGCAAAATAATTCTTTATCGTCTGTATTTTCGTGTATCGCGGATCTTCTGTACTACCACGTGGAGCGAAATAAAAAAGAAGAAGGGTAGCCAAAATTCTTTGATTCTTTCTGCCACTTTATCCGTACATCTTATACACTTGGATTGACTTATTTACTCACTTGCAAATCATTCCAACCAACAAATAATATTCATTTACATCTTCATAGTTGGCAAAATATAGCAACTTAACTCCTTGACGCCAAACACTGGAAAAAATCCGTGCTTCTTACATGCATTTTCATTGCAAATAATGCTAAAATATAGTATCATATTAATATTCACCCAATTCTATATAGCAGCTGTATAAAATAAGTCAACAATTCCAGTAACAAAATCAGCAGGAAACTTCTTACAAATAGATTAAGAACACAATATTTTATCCAATCTGAAATAAGATCAGTCGAAAAAACTCATCACGTTATGGGAATTTCACTTGTAAACGGAATGACCTTGATTGTATTGGTATAGCGGAGCGCATTGCCTACGCAGTTGCCACCTACCTCTCGTGTGGTTTCCGTTACTTCTGCATTTATCAAATAAAATGAAAGCGAGTACAAAACAGCTTGAAATACACATTATTAACATATTGCAAAAATTGCTAAAAATCAAAATAAGTAAATGGAAGATATATTTTGTTTTTCTTGAAACTTTGCACACATGACTACCCAATAGTGCCCAACTTTTCCGCACTAGGGCAAAAACGAAATCGAAAAATTTAATTTTTACGCTCCTGCTGAATATATAATATATATAAATATATATAAAATATATATATATATATTAATATATAATAAATATATTATAATATATATATTAAATATATATATAATATAATAAATTAATATAATAATTAAATATATAATATATATAGCTGCTACATATATTTTAGGAAGAAACATGCGTTTCTTCTTTTATGTCATGACCTTGTCAAAAACAATTTTATAGCAAGAAGGTGGAAGGTATATGTTAGTTTACATTATGAGAACTGGGGGCCTCTGGATGAGGATATTGGATTATAAGAGATTGCCTTCCTTTACCGTTTCCATAATTTGTAATATCCACCATGCAGAGGTAGCAGTCAAATCATAGTATTCGTTGCTCTCGCCAATCTGGCATAGACAAAGCATTGCTTTCTCGTTCCTCTTAACATCCTTCTAGGTGTTTTACAACTTCCACATATAATGAGTTCCCAGTGGTTTATCTTAGTCACCAATAAGCAGAAGAAAATAGAGTGTACACTATCCAATACTTGGTTCCCTCACAATTTTGGTGGAAATCTTTAGAAATAACATTAAATCTACACACATAGCAAGATGAATCTGCCAACGTTTTACACTGTCTATTTGCATTTTTATAAACGTTTATTATTATTACTTAATATTTGTGAAAATTATAAAAGATATCCAAGTTGTTACCTCACCTTCAATATAATATATACATATGAAACGCGATAAGAAATGCTAATCCAGTTTAGCACGAATTTCGGCCATAATCGAACGATTGTTTACAAATATTTTTTGAACAGCTGTTCTGATGGAGCACTTCTTTTTGAAATAAAAAAAATAAAAAAAAAATAACAAATGTTTTTATTACAAATAAATGATCAACTATTGTGATGAGTTTATCGATTTGGAAAAATTAGATTTAAAGCTTAATTTCATGAATGAAACATCACAATCAACACCACTGTCCGCCACATTTCTTGTTTGTTTACATTTCTTCGTTAGCATTTTCCTTAATAGTACGGGGAATAGCAACCTTACAGAATTTAGAAATTCCTTCGTTTGGTGAGCATTTTCCTTAATTTGTTCTAAATTTGACAAAATGGAACGCAACTTTACATTTTCCTAAATTCGTTAGCAAAAAGTCCAAAATCGAAAACCCTTATATATTGCCACTAAGAAATGTAAGTTAAACAATATATTATATATATACGATATATATATATATATAATATATAATAATAAAAATATATATATATATATATATATAATATATATATATAATATATATTAAAATATATATAATATATTATAAAATCAGTTCTTAAGCATGAAACAATCCCAATCAAAACACTAATTGGCAATGACGTTTACTCAGGCGATTCCGGTAACGACCTACAAATGAAAGAGCCAATTATTACGTTATGCCGTACGAAACATAAAAACGTCGATGCTAGAGAAAAACCAAAAACATATTTGGAAATCTGTATAAAAACTCGTATAAAAAACAAAAAAAAAATCAGAAAAAAAAAATTGTCGATATATAAAAGGTTCTAATAAGGAATTCCTTAAGCTAGCTGAAATCACACAAGAATGCATCTCCGCGGGAAACCACTTCTAAATGCATTAAATAGCATAACGAGAGCTTGCTAGCGGTGACAAAAAAAAAATTCACAGAAGTGGAAGCCCCTTATCAGCAACCCCTGGCAACAACAGGCGACTGATAGTGATGATGGGTTGCTTTTCAGCATATAAACCTTCTGAAGATGATTTGGATATGTTAGACTTTGATAAGTTCATGCCGAAATTGCATGACATCTCATTCACCTTCAATAGAAATCACTCCAAGGAACCTCATCGAAAAAACTGAAAGAACAGTCATCAAGAGCAATGATAATTCAAATTGCAATCTTGAAAGAGGAGATTAGCTCTACAAAACATGGAATTCTGCCTACAGAGCGAATCCTTTCATGGGGCATGAAAATCAAGTTATTTCCATATATCAATGCCTGCAAGAAAATATTTATCAGTCCTCCCTCATCAGTCAGAGCTAGCGTATTTTTAGTGTAGGGAATGTAAGCACCCCAAAAAGGAACAGTCTCTCGCCAATTTGAGAAATTTTTGAATTTGAGTAGAATGATATCTATCTTATCTTAAAGGATATTATTATCATGTCATGTTTAAATTAATAAAGTTTGTTATTTGTCTTTTCAGCTGATTAATGAGGTCTCTTCTTTCAATAGTTTTATTCTTTATATTGTAGCTAGTTAAAAATCTTTTGTAAATTGTAATCATGTTAAAGCATAAAAGCTAGTAGCTAAACTTTGTTAATACTGACTGGAAAATGAAATGAATATTTTTTGAATAAAGACAAACATAAAAAAAGTTGTCGGATTATATTGCATTTATTATGCCTTTAAGGACTATCTTAATTATAAAATAAATATAAGGCACATGAAAATATGAATAAATGACTAGGTAGTGAATGCAATCCCAGTATCAATTAAACCACAAATTTCTATCATTTACTGGTATTTATTATTATTAATTAAAGTATCTGTATCAGTATCTACCACCAAAAAATAGAATATCTATCGTCCTCTTTTTCTGGTAATCGTACATCCTAATATAATATATATATATAATATATATATAATATATATATAATATATATAATATATAATATAATATATTATATATATATATATATAAGAATATATAGAACATTAATATATATATAACATTGCTGTAATGTCATATATATATATATATATAAGTAATCGAAATTTATATATTTTTAATGAAATTTCAATATCGAACTTAAAAAAAAAAAAAAAAAAAAGTGAGGAAAATTGACAAAAATGAAGGGGGGGGCTCCAGCCCCTAACCCCATTTTAACAATTACAGATAACCTAGAAGTCTCAAAAATTGAGACTTTACTAAGTTATAAATTAGAGAACAATATTGTAAATTTTAATAAAGGAAAAAAAAAAAATAAAAAATATATCATAGGCTGAAGAGTAAAAAAAAAAAAAAAAAAAAAAAAAAAAAAAAAAAAAAAAAAAAAAAAAAAGAGAGGCTTACTTTTTTATTGAAATTGATTGCCTTTTTAAAATTTGAAAACTTTGGTAATTATAATTAATATTTTTTAACGAAATTTGAAGTGGGTGTATAACTTGATGTACTTTATAAAAATATAAAGTTAAATTTTGAATAAATTATAATTTAATAGTTTTTCTCGAATAACTTCAAGAATAGGAACTTAAAAGAAAAATCCTTTCGATGGTATATCAATAAGCACCATTTCCAGCTCTGGAGCAAGTACCAAATCGAAAGGAAGTTTAATAAAGTAATTATAGCAATTTCTTTATTGCTTTAATTTTTCAATGGGAATATATATGTAAAGAGTTCGAAGAATTTTCTTCTCGAACTGTAAAGGATGACGTCATCGCACAGCGATGAAATGTCAACCAAAAGAGTACGGTACTTTGCCTTTTTATATTCCTGGTATACCGGACCAAATAATAATTTTATAAAATAAATTTTAATTTTTATAAATAATTAGTTTAATAAAGGTTTTTATTAATAAAGAAAGATGAACATTGCACTTGCAATTCCCCCAACACAATTTCAGGCCAAATACACGCAAATATATAATGTATATAATACTGGTCACTAGTATGACAGATGGAGTAATTATGAAAATAAATTACGACAAAGGTCGAGGAAAGCGAAGATGGAAGCAACAACCCCAGGAAATGGCCAATAAGAAGGGTTGTGATGGACGCGCTTATTTATAGATGTCAAGGCCGATGAGGTAGGAACCTGAATACAGATGAATAGTGAGCGCATGAGCTGCTCCTTTCATAATGATTGGGACATCACCCCTGCCTCCACCTTCAGGCTTTCCTCCGGAGAGGAACGAAACGGTCCTGTGGCTGTTCACAAACCTTCGGTCTGAATGGGGTTAAGAAAACGAAAGTAGGACTGGAAGGTCTGCCCATATATGGCACACCAATAGTATAGTTTAGCCAATAATAATAATAATAATAATAATAATAATAATAATAATAATAATAATAATAATAATAATAATAATAAAAATAATAATTTTTAAGTTGATGTACAGGGAGCACACAGGACATGCGGCTATATGTATCAAAAAACCATTATCAGGGGAAGTCCTTAGCTAAAAGACGTAAAAATTGCGCTGAGAGGGTTAAATCCTATAGAAGATGTTTAAATCACGTAGGAAGGCAAAAATGCTGTCACTTCGAAAGTGTGAGGATTCAGAGGATACGTGCAAGGTGATGCTGGACAAGAACAGCATGCAAACCAGGGAGGAAGGTGCGTCGGAGGGCCGAGAGAGCATCGCAACCCACAAACACATGAAAAATCGAAAGGCGGCAACTTGTGCAACAAAACGGGCAAGATGGTTCTCCATCTTGCATCATGAGAAAACCATGGGTGAAATTGGTATGTCCTATTCAAAATCGAGCCAAGACCACCTCCAAAAGGCGATTTCACCTGCAAGAAGAGAACCAGTGGCCAATGAGGGACTTGACGGTACATTGCTTGGCGCCACGATTATCCTCCGACCAACATCTCTGCTAGCAAGAAAGGAAACTGCGACGAATGGAAATATAAAAATCAGAAGCAGGAAGGCGTACCAGTCGCAAGTCCGGAGGAAGGCATTGTTCATTTGGTAGGACGTTGGTCGCTGCAAGTTTAGCTTCCCCGGAACACCCACATATGAAGTGATCCAATAGAATGTAACATTTGTCCCCTGGACATGCAACGAGCGGAGGAGTCTCTGGATGGTAGAAACCAAAGGGTATCTCGAAGACCGGTCAAGCATAGCTTGAAGGGTGCTTCTGGAATCGGAGAATACTGTGTAATTACCCACTGATGGGAAGCCGCTCATCCTGTGAACTGCCATAGCCACCGCAACCAGTTCGGCAGAGAAAACTGACAAGGAAGGTGGCAGAGTGAGATACGATGAAGTCGGGGAAAAACAGCCGAAGCTCCCATTCCCACATCCGTTTTGGAGCCATTAGTGTAGCCAGCGACCGAGTCCGAGTGACAAAAAAGAATCCCTCAATGTAGCTGGGTGTGCATCAACCTTTGTTAATGAGTGTATCCCAAAGCAGACAACGGGGGTGGAGAAACCCATGTAGCAGAGAAAGTTTTGAATTCATACTGCATGACCGCTCGGTGAGGTAGGTCGAGGAAACGGAATATGGAATTTACAATCCCAGCAAACGGCTAGTAAGAAGGACTGTGGGGGACGTGTTCAATGACAGGGGACAAGGCAGGGGAAATAGGAACTTGAATACGGAGGAACAAAGAGCACATGAGCGGTTCTCTCCGCAGGGACAAGGGCATCACCCCGCCTCCACTTCCAGGATCACCTTCGGAGAAGACAGAAATGTTTCAGTCTCTATCCGCAGGCCCTCGTTCTGAATTTGGTCAAGAAGACGGAGGTACGACTGGAAGGTTTGCCCATAGATGGCACAACCATAGTCAAGTTTGGCCCGCACCAGCATGGTGTAAAGATGGAGCATGCTCTTTCTGTCCGCATCCCAAGTCTTAAAGGTGAGGTGCCGTAAAAGATCCAACAAACGATGGCAGCTAGTTCTGAGATGATTAATATGAGGGAGGTACGTAAGGTGCTCATCGAGCAACAGACTCAAGAAACTCACTGTTCACACCAAACAGATGGGAGAATCAGAAAGGGTCAAAGAAGGAAGCGAACGTACCCGACCACCACGTCGTGAATTTTTCATGAACAGCATGGCCATAGTTTTCGATATAGAGAAAGTGAAACCACGCTTACTACCAGGGTTGGTGATTTTTTTTTATTTTTTCAGATTTGTGACGTCATGCGAAATTAAATTGTAAACAAACTTTTTTTAAGTTCGAAATAGTATTATTTTTGAAGTGATTTATTCAATCTATGTAAATCAAAATCTTAAAAGAATTAGTGTAATGTAACAGAAAACTTTGAATTCTGAAAGAGTCGCAAATTTCGGTCAGTTTGGTCGAAAATTGAAAAATATATGTTAAAAACTTCATGTAAATATATAAAAATCAATGATACTGCAGGAATCTGATGTAATTTAATGGCGAATAGCGTTTGATTTACATTTTTGCCAGTACCAGTCTGATAGTTATTTATAATATTTGATAAATGTTACATCAGAAATAAAAGAAAATGTTTGAAACACGATCCTTTGTTGACAATAGTGTAGAAATTTGGAAAAGAGTAGCCTTGCTATAATATTATTATTTTAATTTTTTATTTCTATAGAAGTTAAATGACATAAATATACAAAAAATTTTTTAAGAAAATATATTTGCAAAAATCACAAATACGCAATCTAAAATATACATCAAGTAAAAAAAATCAGTTGATTTTTTTCATTTGATATTTTTCGTGCCATCCCTGCTTATTACACCATGTGGAAACCCCGTCAATGGCCAGTTGAAGCTGACGCCCCATACTAGGAAGGAGGAATGCCGAGGCTGACGGATGAACATGCCGTAGCATAAGAAAGGAAATGCTATCAAGGACAGGTGCTCCATCAATGCAAAGTTTTAGGGCCTCCCAAAATTCGTCTCTGGTAATTAATTTATTGTAATTAGGGTCCTTCCCAGGCGGAACCCCGAAAAGTCTGGGGTCCGCACTCGAAAGCAGTCAAATTGAAACGGCTCACGATATCGTGACTCGCTGGAGCAGAAAGCAAAGTTAAAGCCCAGCTCATCAGCACCCATTCCCGGAGCAGAGATGACATCAGAGGGCTGTGGGCCATATTTAAGGAGTATTATGAGAAGTAACAGTGGATGGTAGTTCCGGAAATATTGCTTCCTAGTCCGTCTGTTGATACACCTCGATCGAGCAGCTGCAGCTTTAAAAAGAATCAAGTTGGAAGGATTGGGGTTAGCTTGTACAACTTGTAGAGGCTCCGCTTTTCACGAGTAGCCCGTGCACATTCTCGGCTCCACCAAGGAGTCGTAGATTTGCGGTTCTCAGAGGAACGGGGGATATGGTCTACTGCCGCCCTGAAGATCGTGTCCTGAAATGGGGTGAAGGCTTCCTCCGGAGACGGGAACACAGTTGCTGCAGGAAAGATGAGAATGTGAGTATCCTGATAAAAAGAAGGCCAATCCGCTCTGTCATACCGCCAGCTAGGATAAGGTTGTTGCTGCGGACTAGGATGGAAGGAAGGAATGACGATTGGGTAGTGGTCACTGCCACAAAGGAGAGCAGACCTTTCCCGCCCGAAAAGATCGATAGCCGAGATGGAACTCAAGGAAACGTCGACACCGGAAGAAGTGCCCGTACATGGTTCACACTGAAACTTTGAATTTGAATTCCCTGACTTTCCACGACTTTCCCTGACCAGCGTGTTCGTTATTTTTGGCGTATAAAATATCTTTTAATCATTATTGCAGCTTATTTACCCAGTTCATACATTAAATTATTAAAAATTTACTTTAGAAATTGTTCATCATCATGGATGAATTTAAAAATTTTTTTTTTTTTAGTAATCGGCCTATACCTTTCCCATAGCCGTCCAACAAACTCCTTTTTTATTTTTTCCAAAAGTAAACAGTTTTATTTATACAAAAAGAAAATAAATTAAAAGCTTACATTAATAGCCTAGGTGAATAACGTCCAATGTGATCACAAAAGATCTAAATGGGGAGATTTAGGTTAACTTTTTCTTCTCAAGCATCTGAGTTTTTTATTTTATAGCGTTTTCTTCTGTCAAAGCTTTCAGTTTTAACATCTTTCTCTGCTCTTCAAGTTTATTGGTTTGTATGGATAATTTTCTTTTTTCAACCTTTTTATTCTCTTCTTCTTTTTGGTTCTGTTTTGACTCTCAGAGATGTTCTTCATATCTCCTATGGGCAGCTCTTACATTTGTCAACATTTTTTGAGTGATAGGAACTTTATGAATACTTTCATGGGATCTTATTGCATTGTTCTTTGAGAAATCAGACTATGTTCTTTCAGATTCTCCACTAAAATTGCTTTATTTACAGAAAACCCTCCTTCCACTGTCGCATTTCCATGCAAAAATGTCCTAATTTAATAATTTGCCACAATTCCGCATAACACTGATTCCCAGATACTATAGAAGAAAAAAACTCAAGTCTCTTAGAAGGACAATCAACATCCAAAAATATTTTGAATTTTAATTCAAGGGTAGAATGAGCTTCACTGCAAAGTAGAGTGTACTGCGCTTTTGCTTTCTCAGCAACAGAATGTGATTCGGTTATTGGTGTACAATGCCTCTAGCAATAAATCAAATCTTTGTTTCCCTTGTTCTGGCTTGGCTAATGAAAAATTATACTAGGATCCAATGATGAGCCCTTGGACAGGCTTGTACTTCAGAGGACATCTTTCTATCATCTTTTCTGTCATTTTGATTAGCACAGTCTGGCATTCAAGTTTGAATTTTAGGATATTACTTTCATTCGAAGTGACTTCTTTGAGAAGTTTTTTTGTCTGAAATCCAAGATTAATACCTTTTACATCACGAAAATTGTCTTTGTCATGTAAATCTAATGCAAAAAGCTTAGTTGTTGTAACAGGCATTTTACTGGACTTAAGAAATCTTTCCATAATATTTAGTACGAGACATTGTAAATCTGTGAACAGGAATAAACCAAGCAGGGTTGGCACTGATTAAATCAAATTGGTTTAATCAGTCGATTAAATCAATTGATTTTTTATGAAAAAATCATGATTTTTATTTTTTTTATTTTTTAGGCAAATTTTTTTTTCTAAATTAATAATTATTCATAGTTATCACCTGATTAATGATAAGTATATTTCATCTATATAATAAGTAAATTCATCAATGTAGTTTAAAATCATTTTCAACAAAGAAATAAATAAAATTAGATTACTCAGATATTATACAGTATATATATAGTTTAAATAACTTAATTAAACTAAATAATAATTATTTTTACCAAACTTATTTTTAATTAGGTAATTAGGATTATTTAATAATTTTATCAAAATAATAATTAAAAAGGGAATTTATGCCTAAAAAAATCAAAAAAATCAAAAATCATTGATTTTTTTGATTTTTTTAAAAAATAAAAAAAATCACCAACCCTGAGACCAAGTGGGTCTGACATTTGGGACGTTTCCGGGAGATTGTCTAAGGAATGTCAGACTTCGGACAATGACGGTTGTTTTCGACCTCAGAAACTGAACAGATATCAACATCAGTAGAGACCTCATCGAGTGGGGCATGAATCTCAGCAATGAGAATATCATGAGAGATGGTTATATGTGTTGGCGGTGGACGACGAGTGGTCCGGCGGACCATGGCAGAGGAGTTGGGAGGACAGTTGTTCAAAAAAATAGGAAACACCAAATCAGGTGACCCAGAATGTGGGACGGAAGGCCGAGTGGAAGGCGAAAACGGAGGAAGTTCATGGCACAACGCACGGGAGCGATGTGCAATGGTAGAGCCGATTGTAGAGGTAATAGTTGTCGCCGCAGCATAAGAAAGAGGAAGATGAGCAATTTCTCGCATGCTCGGCGAGTAGCCTCACGACGATCAAACTTATGAATTGAGTACTGCTCAAGGATTTCCTTCTCCAAGGCGAAGAATGGGCAGTTGAGAGGAGGCCGGATGGGGAACCCTTGCAGTTAGGGCAACGAGGAGGATCGGTTTCACAGTTTGGGTTGAGAAAACTCTTACATTTTGGGCAGATGATCTGTGGAGACCGGCAATATTTCTGGGGGTGACCAAAACAACAATAGGCAGCCCAGAGAAAAGCGAGAGTAACCGTTTTTTTCTCTGTACACTCACCCACGGAGGAGGAAGGGCAGGATGGGCACATGATACACACAAGAGACAACAGCCCAATAGCCACCAGGATTCTTGGGGAGAATGGGAGGACTCACAGAAGAGAGAACAGGAATACGTAGGTTTTTACGTACAGAAAGAAGAGAAGGGACATAAACTGTGGAAGGGATGGGAAGACAAACAGAAGAAGAAGAAGAAGAAGAAGAAGAAGAAGAAGAAGAAGAAGAAGAAGAAGAAGAAGAAGAAGAAAACAATAATAATTAAAAAGAATAATAATAATAATAATAATAATAATAATAATAATAATAATAATAATAATAATAATAATAATAAAAATAAAAATAATAATAAAATAAATAAAATAATAATAATAATAATAATAATAATAATAATAATAATAATAATAATAATAATACCGTAATAATAATAATAATAATAAAATACTATAGAACATAAATGGAAAACGGTGCAACTGCGAACCAAAAACATCAATCAAAAATAATAACGTAATTCCTCGCAGATACAATTCGAAAAATGTATCTGAGCCCCCCCACCACGACAAGGTGGGGTACGTTACTGGGGGATAATAATAATAATAATAATAATAATAATAATAATAATAATAATAATAATAATAATAATAATAATAATAATAATAATAATAATAATAATAATAATAAACTTCTATAATTTGAGTTCTTAACCTCAAAAGTTTTTGAAAAAAAATATGATTTCAAATTAAAAAGAATAAGTAATTTAATACCAATAAATATGTACTCTTAAATATGAAAAATATACTTAATACAAATAATATTAAATGTTACAATTTGTCTAATAGTAAGAGTACAAGCAACGTTCCAACCCAAAATATACAGTAATAGAAAACATTTCAACAAGTATGGATAATTCAGAGCTATGAAAACAAATCACATTATTCCATGTATTTTTACTCATAATAAGTGTAATAATATATTGTAAAGATAAACCACAACAAATTCATAAACTCAAACAACCTTTTATTTAATTTTAACTCTTTTCATACCTCACTTTCATCTAATCCACAAATTTGTTCAATATGTTCGTCATTCTCCGAATATTCTTCTTTAACGTCCAATGGTTCATCTTCTATTTCAATCTCCTCTTTGATGTCGTCTATGTTTGAGTAGTTTTTTTTCTGTTGGAAAGATAAAAGATTTTTGTAATAATAATAATAATAATAATAATAATAATAATAATAATAATAATAATAATAATAATAATAATAATAATAATAATAATAATAATAATAATAATAATAATAATAATAATAATAATAATACTAATAATAATAATAATAATAAATAATAATAATACTTACTTGGACTTCTTCCAACCCTGAATCTTGTCCAAAGCTTTGGACATTATATGTAAAATCTTCTGAACTTTCTAATAGTTCTTCCTTAACTTCAAATTCACTTTTAAAATCCATAATAATCAACTTAAACTTTACTTTCTGTTAAAGATATCTCAGAATAACACAAAAACTTTTCTGTTTGATAAAACAATTAAAATATTTAATTATTTGCCTTTATAACTGAGAGGATACTGATATTTTCTAAATACTTTAGATGTAATATTATACACAAATGTAAAGTCAAAATTACTTTGTGTCTGAATAAACTATACCAATCAATTGATCGAATTATGATTTAAAAGTTGTAGGAGAACTGTCACCAAATTTTTAAGGGAAACTAAACCATAAAATAACTAGACACAATTACTGAAAAATTCTTTTCTCAAAAATAAAGAGAAAATGCCTATTTTCACCTTTTAATGCTGTGACCTTTTGTGTTCCTATCATGGCTTATTATGAACTAATTCTCTTTAATATTGTTGAGACTCATACTTTTATAAATCTAAATCACATGCTATCACTTCTTACTCCTTTCCGCACAAACCAAACTCAGTTCCTTCAATCTCTCATTTAAGCCTGATATTTCATATCATCCTTCTTGTAGATCTTGATAAACTGATTCCAACAGATCAAATTAGATTAGATAAACAGTTAAACCAAATTATTTAAGAAACCTTTAATACTATACAACAAACACGTCAAATAACTTTTCTGAAGTTGAAAAACATTAAAAGTAGTTTTAAAAACTGAAATATTCAAATTTTTATCTGATGGCATTTGTACATTCAAAAGTTTCTTATATATATATATATATATATATATATATATATATATATATAGACACACATGAAAATATATATGCTATATATATAGAAGAATATATATATATAGCATATATAACATATATATTATTATATTATTATACATATTATTACATATTATTATTATTATTATGTTAGTTAGTTTTTATATAGCGCTATACATTATATATATGTTGGCTATATATTATTATTAAAGTATATATATTATTGTTGCATACATATATATTGGCTGGTTGTTGCTGGTTATTGCTGGCTAGTTATATACATATTGCCATATATTACTATGTATATATTATTATGTTGATATTATTATTATATTACATATTATTATATATATATATATAGTTAGTTGTTGTAACATACATTATTATTACATATATATATATATATATCTTGCATACATATATATATATATATAATGATTCTACAGTGGTGCTAAATTTCAGTTCTGTTAAGGTTTTCCTCACATATATAATAGAGAATGGCATGTTGAAAGGGAGACTTCGTCCCCTTCCTTATATTTTAGTATTTAGTTAATATTAATGGAAAATTCATTGAAATGAATGAATAAAAAAAAAAAAATATTAAAAAAAAATTCATGATAAAGTTTGCAAGTGCTTGCTTTCTGACAATAAGAAATCAAAGATGGTAAATTATTTTTTTCATTATTTAGTCTTTAAAATAAGTTTATTTGTATGTTACTACATCATTTTTTTTTTTTTTTTTTTTTTCATTGCAAACCTGAATAGAAAATTTTACATATAAAAATTAAGTATTACATGTTTACTTATTTAATGAAGTGTTTTGTGAAAGCCCTATCTTTAACTGAAGGGTAATAGTAAATGGAAAAACATTAGATATTTTGGAGGATATAAAATGAGAAATTTACAAAATAATTGATATAAAAATCAAGTCATTAACTATTATTAGGAATAAAACTACAAAACCATCAATAATAAGTAATTGGGAATTATATTTTTTCAATAAGAGGAAATTAAATAAATAAAATTATAATAAACTAGATTTCATCCTTTATATATGAAAAAATATTTAAAAAAATATAGCTACTTGAATTAATGAAATAAATGAAATAAACTAAAAAATTATAAAAAGAATAATTGTTAATCGAAAAGAGAAAATGTTATTATTTTTTATTAACAATAATTAATAAAGAATATGCATAGTATTAATTAGCTCTTTTTTTCTTTTTTTTTTTTTTTTTTTATGGTGGAAGAAATATTTTTTCATGGTTTTTTTTAGAGAATATTTTTTTTTTTCTGCAATTCAAGATTTTTTGATACAGACATGATTTTCTTTAGACAATTTTGCTTTACCAGGATATTCCTTTGTTGCAGAATTTATTTAGTTGCCTGATTTTGACAAATACCAATCAGTTTAAAACTTATACGATTACCGTAATTAGATTGGTGTGACGAAAAACACATGATCTGGTATCAGTTCCATTGAAGATCTTGGCCATACCTCTGAATAAAGAAGAATAGTGAAGTATATAGGAGAAGAAGACTCTCAATTAGAGAAAAAAGGATTGGAATTCAAAACTAACTAATGTTATACCATAACGTAATATCTAATACCATTTCTTAAATCTCTTTCCATTCTTTTTCTCTAGAATTCATTATGCAGAACAGCAGCATATTAAATCAGAAGAACTAGGATAAGTTGATAGGTGTAAGAGTGATAAGGAATATAGAAATTAGAAATAAGAGGAAATAGCCAGAAAAGTAGACTAGAATAAGAGTATATACATGTAAAAGTACTAAAAC
>JABUQX010002212.1:0-10000 GCA_015478945.1 Trachelipus rathkii | reverse complement strand
CCGATGACGATGACGATTAATTGAAAAAAACTTTTAAAATTTCTCTCTCTCTCTCTCTCTCTCTCTCTCTCTCCTCTCTATATATATATATATATATATATATATATATATATATATATATATATATATATATATATATATATATATATATATATATATATATATATATATATATATATATATATATTTCTTTCATAATATATATATATAATATATATATGTATATATATATCTATATATATACCGTTTATATATATAATAACTAATAATAATATATTTATAATATATATATATATATATATAATATATATATATATATATATATATATATATATATATATTCCGTATATATCATAATATATATATATATATATATATATATATATATATATATATATATATATATATATATATATAAAAGGCTGTAGACAGGAGGGTGAGCGGGTTCACCCCCCCTAATTATTTTAAGCGATCAAAATTTTTGATTCCTTAAGTCTCAATAATAATAATAATAATAATAATAATAATAATAATAATAATAATAATAATAATAATAATAATAATAATAATAATAATAATAATAATAATAATAATAACAATAATAATAATAACAATAATAATAATAATAATAATAATAATAATAATAATAATAATAATAATAATAATAATAATAATAATAATAATAATTAATGAAAATGAAAAGTATTTATTAATGGAAATGAGGAGACATGTTTGTGGTCCGTAACGATTTCTTAGGTCAAGTGGCTGTTCCTCATATACATGTATAAAATATTTAGACAGGGATTCCAATGGAAGCTTTTAGATTTTCAGATGATAGCAAATTGACTACCTCAATAAGGAACAACGATGGATGTATAAAGATTTAAAATTTAAGGAGGAAGCTGTAATCGTTGATGGGATGAGCAGGTTCATTCCTTTTTCAGCTAAATTTTTCTTTCCTCATTCATTCCTTCTAAAACTAAATCTTTCTTTCCTCATAATCCATGGTTCGATCGTGCTTATTCTCTGGCCATTCAGGCTGGAGACAGTCCTATCGATTGTGGAAAAATTCTCGTTCTCTATCACTCGCTAATTTCATTCAGCTAGAAAATGGTTGCAGGGATACTCTTCGATGAGCAAAAGCTGGCTTTCATCAAAGGAAAGTGAGCTAACCTCCTTGAAGTTCTCCTACTGACAAATCTTTCATCTCTAGCAACTTCTGTAAATCTGAATTTCCTCCTCTTATTCGATCTGATCATTGTGTTGCTAATTCTGAAACTGAAAAAGGCTAATCTCTTCGGCCCCTCGCTCAACTATATTCTTTGTATCTCTTTTAACTATAGTGTTGGAAGCTCACATTTCCCAACTAATCCCAAAGACATAGGAAGTCGCTATGATCCTTCTAACTTCTACCGCCCTGTAGCTATCACTTGTATTCTATCAAGATCTTTGGAAACCCTTCTCAACTCACTTCTTAGATCGTCTGGAAACTCACTCGATCGCCAGTATGGCTCTCGTTGCACGAAGTCTACTGGCGATACACATCCGAGTTATGGTTTTTCGCTCTTAGAAACTAGAGAGACTTGGGTGGTGGCGCTTGACATATCAAAGCATTTTGGCCGAGTATGGTATGCGTCGATGCCCTCCTAATTCTCTTCCTTTTGAGCTTCCTTCTCCTTATTAATTACTTTTGTCTAGCTTTATTCAAATAGCTCAATATCAGCTGTTGTTGGTGGGGCGACTTCTTTTCTGTCAATAGTTAGTGTTCCTCAGGGTTCTGTCTTATTTCCCACTTTTCATTAATGATTTTCTCACCTGCACCTCTAACTCTATCCACTCATATTTCGATGACTCGACCCTTCATTCTTTAACTCATATCAATTCGACTCCACTTTTACTTCTGGAATTGCCTCGTCTTACTCTTTCCTATTTTATTCTCGCTGATGGATAGAAATAACTTTGTGAAATTCAATTTTTTAAAAACACAACTTTTACAAATCTCCTTTTCCAAAATAACTTTCCTGTCTCTTCTCTTTCGACGGTTCTGTCGTCTCTCCTGTTGACAATATAAACATCCTTGGCCTTAACATGAACAAAAAAATGTCTTGGAAACCTTACATCACAACGATTGCTAGGACGCCTCAAAGAACTACGGGAGTTCTGTTTAGACTATTGAGACTTTCCTCCTTTCTCCAGTTGCTCCGCTATACAAGGTCTCATCCACCCATGTATGGAGTACTGCTCTCATATCTGGGGGGGCTCTGGCACCCGGCTTTTAGACAGGGTCGAGTCAACGGCAAAAAGGCTTATAAACTGTTCTGTACTTTCCAGTTCACTTGACCCTCTATCTTTGCGAGGCGATGTTGGTGCTTTATCTCTATCCTATAGGTACCGCAGCGGCAGGTGCTCGAGGGAACTTATCACTCGTACCACCACCTTTACGACGCCCTCGTAGCACAAAGGATGCTGTATCTGCGCACGCGGATTGTGTTGACATATTGTGGTAACTCCGAGCTAGTTTGCTGGGGTGCTTCCTCTTTCCCACCACCTCTGTTTTGTGGAATTCTCTTCCATCTTCATGAATTCCCTACTGAATTTAATCTCCCTCACTTTAAAGCCTGCGTCTGTGCTCATATGCGTAATTTGCGCTAGAGGGTGAACTTTTGAGAGTACTACACCCCCTCCTTGAATAGGGCTCTGCCCGTGAGTGGTGGTGACAACTGTAAAAAAAAAATCCTTGAATGGGCAGATATGTGGCAAATGAACTGAATCTCCTATTCCCCCCATCCAAAACATCATTCAGATTATCCCAGAAAATCGTACTCTTTTCAACATTACCCTCAGATGGATCATATGTCGCAACCACAAATTTTGACCTTTTCAAACTTAAATTTAACCTTTAGACTTCTAGTACTCACACACACAAAATCTAACATAGCTCTCTACCACAACTCACTCATCAGAATTGCAAATCCTTCTATCCCCCTCTCATTCCTTTCCACAACAACACAAACACATTTCACACCACACCACTCATTTTCACCGTTTCCTTTCATCTTTGTTTCAGTCACAGTGAGCAAATCAAATTTGCCCTTTCTAAATACATCCATCACCTCTCTCCTCATCTCCTCAACATTTATTCCTCTGACATTTCATATACAGATACGGTTCATACATTTTCGCCGAAGGATAGAAGGGCGCTTACTGCGATCACGACCTTCTCCGAGGCATGCATTAGCATTCCTGGCAAAAGATAAGTGGTAGTAGGCAGCCAACCTAACTACCACCGCCCCTTAGGACACGCACGACATAAGATGTGGGCAATTTTTTCTCCCTACGCGTATGGATATAAAGGATGAATAAAGGCAAGATGTTGTCTAGAGTTTAGATATAAAAACAATAATGTATATGATATGTTGTGCGGGAGGATGAGTGTGTGGATATGAATGCATAACAGAAAGTCAAACCATTAGGCACTGGAATGTCATACATACCATAAGCAAAATGGGTATATATATATATATATATATATATATATATATATATATATATATATATATATATATATATATATATATATATATATATATATATATATATATATATATATATATACTATATATATTCTTTATAACTACTCATATATATATATATATATATATATATATATATATATATATATATATATATATATATATATATATATATATATATATATTAAAATGATTTGAAAGTTGAGACATGAGAATGGAGTATGATAAAGACTTACTGTTTAAGCTAAGGCCGTAGGGGCACTATCGTGTCCTAGAAAATACAGTTGCCAACACTTCCGACCTATGAATGCTTCCTCTCTTTCTGCTTAATGGCAATGTGGAGATTTGATGATTTTTGATAAAGTGGAGAGATTTATAAGCTTGAAAGCAAACAGGTGATGCTCATGCACAAGGACAAATGCAGGATATGAAAAATATGAAAAAGAAGATTAGAGGATGCACAGATATCACATAACAAGTCAGGCAAAAGCAATAAAGCAGAACTTAAATTACCTTTTATTTTTAACGTAAATGTATTTTTAAGAGTTGCCAGTTTTGTAAAGTTTAATTCAAGATAATTTAAAAGGGATAATATAAAATAAGAGTAGAAAGTTTATTTAATGCTTTAAGGTAACGAAATATCTTAGACATAAAGTGAATGGTATAGAAAATAACTTTTAAGGTAGTTACTAGTATATGCACCCATATACATATACTTTTAATATTAAATATTATCCCCTGTGCATGCTTGAGGAATATTTTTTATTAAGTTCATGTACAGAATCTTTTATTTTTAATTTTTGAGTGGGCGGTACAGAAAGTACTAGGGAATTTATTTTCTTTTGGAGTGGTGACAGGTACAAAAAGTACAGGGGAATAATAATTTTTCTTTGAAGTAGTAAGTACGTTGGGTACTATTTACTAATGTACATTAGTAGAAATATACATAAGAAAAATTATTTATAATAAAATATACAAAAATTTAAGAACCCCCAAATTTACATGTAGTAATTATATTTTTAATTTTAATAGTTTAATTTAAGTTTTTAAGTGATCTTTTTACCACAAAGTTTATTTTAGCTTAATTCAAATTCTTAAGCAGTATTTTTATCACAAAGTTTGTGTTATTTTAATTTAAGTTTTTAAGCGATATTTTTATCACAAAGTTTGTGTTATTTTAATTTAAGTTTTTAAGCGATATTTTTATCACAAAAACTTATTTAATTCAAGAAAGACACTCACTGTACTGTGAAAGTAATTGACAATGTTTATATTTAATTTTAAAACACTCACTACACAGAGTCTCGGCTCTTTCGAAAAAGTATTTTTAAAAGGTTAATTTTTAACGAATTTCAAAGTTCACTTTTCCCAATTGTATTGTAAATTAAGTTAAGTTAGCAAGAACACTTGATCAATTTTTAATTTCAATTTAGATGATTTTTAGATTATTAAAAATACAATTCATCTAACAAGTTATTAAAGGTTTTTGATTAGAAAAGATTAGAATCCTTAATTCAGTTTGACAAATTATAAAGGATCTGCATCTATATATTAAAATTGATAAAGTAGAAAAGGGTTCTTGAACCAGTTTTGTTTGAAAGTCGTATGTAAAGGGTCCATGACCCAGTTTGGAGTTAAATTGCAAGATTTTGTAGATGTGGTAATTAGCAGTAGGATCCCCACCCGGGTTACAAGTGAGAGTTTTGAAAGTTTTTGTAAGTAGACAATAGGATCCGCATCCGGGTCCAATTTCAAGATTAAGACTTTGAAAGTTTTGGAAGTTGGTAATAGGATCCGTACCCGGGTCCTAATTGAAAAAGATTTTAAGGGAATTACTAAAAGATCAATGTAAGCTTACGTTAATATTCATGTATAATAGTATATGTCATGTAAGGTTAAAGAAATGAATGTACTCATACCTCAGTCGATGCTGAGGACTTCTTATGGAGAAGTAGGAGATGCCAACAGCATTAAGCACATTAGAGCAGTCAAGATGACAAGAGATCTATAAAAATTATAAAGAGTTTCTACTCACGTATCCATTGAAAGGCATAAATATAAAAAGACAATATTTGCTCCATTTGAAATTAAATTACATTTGGTTTAAATCCTACCAAGACAGCAAGTCTTACCATATGAAAGGAAAAGTGTTAATCTTAGAAAAAATGCGCCGTGCATTACATCATTGGAGATTGCTGTAAAAAGAAACGACAAATAAGCATATATAATCAGATAATTGATGATAATTGATGGTAAGGATTTAAAATCCTTACATTTTCCTCCCCACCAGTTATTTTGGAAAATAACTGGCGGTGTTGAAAGTGAGATGAAATCGAACGTTGGAGGAGTTGTAAGAAGATGGATGTATAAGATATCCTCAAAGAGGTCACATGTAAAAGAAAAGAAAGAATTAGCAGAACTATGTTAAGTTGTTTCCTTTCCATATGTGTTGTAGTGGCTGATGAAAAGCCAAAAAAAATAATAAATCTAAGTAGCAAATAGTGTAAGTGATCTCTGGAGACCTTACAAGTCACAAGTATGTCCGTTCCTTTGACGACGTTCCGGATGAACCCGGACTTGCAAGGGGTGTTATTTTATGTTCTTTAGGGTTGTTTAAATTAGGGTTGTCATTTCAATACAATATTTAATATATCCTCCCCACCAGATTCAATCATGGGGTAGAATTACTTTTTAATTTATAAGCAATTTCCTTTCTCAAATTTTAGTTGTTCAAAAACTCCGTTGTCAATTAAGAATTGTAGAGCGTCTTCAGGCAATTTTTTCCCAATGGGCAGAAGATAATGATAATTAGTTCCATTTGAGCACATTATGCAAAATAAGTTTTTACTTTGAGGTGTTCCATAATATACAAGTTGTTTTGAGCCAATGTATAACAAGATAGCTTTCGTAGGGATTACATTGACAAAAGCCTGTAAGCAATGAATGAATGGAAACTGTTCGTCCCTTTTAGACTTTTTCAAGAGTTCTAAGATCTGTTTACCGGCTCGGCCATCAGTTGGCAAATTATACTTTTGTGGGTTTTCAATTAATTCATTTGTTAATCTTATTCTTATAGATGAATCATTCTTTCTATGACCATACAAACAAATTGAAAAACATTGGAACAGTGAATCACTGTCATCCAATAAATAAATACACTCAAATCCTTTTGGCCATTCATCCACATAATTTGTATCTATTGGGAACTCATAAAGTTGTTTAATTTCAAGATCAGTCAATTCTTTATCTAACTCTATAATGTCCTCTGGACAAGATGTTGAAAATTCCTTATTATCCCGATGAGGTGAAGAATCCTGATGGATTGAATTAAGTGAAGAGCCCAAAGGATCTAAAGCATCATTAGTTTTGGAAGGAAGTTTAGAAGTACAGTTGATAGTAGAAGATTTAGATGAGTTATCAGGATTAGAATTAAGAAGATCCGGAAGGATAGTAGAAGATGAAGTAGGTGGAAGGTCATGATTGACAAGTACAGTAGGTTTAGAAGAACTAGGATGAAATATAGATTTTGCAGAAGTAGAGGTAGTAGTAGATAAGGTAGATAGAGTACATAAAGTAGTAGCAGGAATAGTAGTAGGAATAGTAGTAGTAGGAATAGTAGGAGTAGGAATAGTAGGAGTAGGAATAGTAGGAGTATGAATAGGAGGTTTAGAAGTGATAGTTATAGAGGAAGATATAGGATTAAGAGTACTTACATCTTCTTATGTTTTTTTTTTCCTCGATTTCCTTTTTAACTTAGATTTTTAGCGTTTCTCCAACTTGGTCTTTAGTGTAAAATTTACCTATTTGGACAGCCATTATTATAATTTATACAGATTTATCTACTTTTTTAGTTGATCAATAGTATTTATTATTTTTTTGTACGCAATTTTGTGAGAGCGTGTGAGTGCGTGAGTGTTTTTAAACTTTCTGGATTATTCATATTTTAGATATTTGCTGTAAATAGGGTTTTATCGTTTTAAAATTTAGGTTTTAGCGTACGAATAAATTTTCCTCATTTCTCCTTTGGTTTTTGTCTATTTGTTTCTGTCTGTTTTTTTTTTTTGTGATTGCGTGTGCGTGTATGATAGCAGATTTGCACAGGCGTGGCTTTCTTTTGACTTTACCAACATCAATGGCTTGCACTCTAACTCTGCATCCATGGAATACTACCTCTCTAACTCTAAACCTAATTTTATGCTCTTGTCTGAGACCCAGATGGCTAAGAATTCATCCTTCAACTCGTTTAATATATCCAACTATAACTTATTTTATAATTTTATAACATTCCTATAACACGTCTCGAGAATCTCGAATCTCCAAACTTCGATGTTCTGTGGCTTAAAATCTTTCTTCCTTCTACTACAATATTCTTATGCTTCTGCTACTGTTCTCCTAACAGAACAGATTTGCATGCCTTTTTTTGATTACCTTACTACTTCTCACGAGACTGTTATATCTTCTCATCCAAATACTGAGGTCCTCTATTTAGGGGATTTCAATGTACACACAAAACTGAATTGTTGGGTTCCTCTCGTACTGATTTAGTTGGGAGGAAGCCGAATCATTCAGTATTCTCAACGATCTGGAGCAACTGATTAAATAACCTACACACATTCCGGATCGTCCCAACCGATTCTTGAACACACTTGACCTTTGTTTCACCACTAGTCCTTCTCTTTATAAATAAATACACCACCTTCGCTCCTATCGGTAAATCTGACCACAACCTTATATCACTTAATTTTAATACTTTCTCTCCAACATCTCCATTCTGCCCTATGCGGTTTTTCTGGCACTTTGATCGGGCCGATTGGGGAGCATTGAGTTGCTTCTACGCTAACTATAATTGAAGTGACTGCTTTGACTCTTAACACATTGACTGCCATGTCCACCAAATTTGGTGTACAGTGAACTTTTGAAATAGGCCATGTCAACCAATTTTGGTTGACAGTCACATTTCAGTTGAAGCCTTTTATATCAAATCAGGTTGCCTTTGAAGGCAATTTTACATGTTATTCATATAGTATGGCCCTGGGCGAACATTTTGGTATAGGTAGCTTGAAATTTTGTTGAAATTTTTTTTATGCGAAAATTACAGATTTTGATACGTAATATAACTATTATTTATGTTAACCAACCTTTAGCGTGACCCAGGTCCCGGCACGTGGAGCCTGTTGGTTATGGAGACCCTTTTTTTTTTTTTTTTTTTTTTTTTTTTTTTTTTTTTTTTTTTTAATTTTTTTTTTTTTTTTTTTGTTTCTTTTTTGTTTTTTTTTATCTATTTCCTTTTATTTTTATTTTTATAAAGAAAATTTAGAAAAGTATAAATTCATATTGTTCTGGGAAATCAGTTATTTATCACTAAATTCTTTTGCTGCTATGAAGTGAAAAGAAACATTCATAGCACATAGCTTCTTCACAAATATTGCAGTTTGTTGTAACTCTAGGTGCCCTTTTTTTAGCCATGTCTCTACCTTGCTCATTTGAAATCTTTTTGTAACATGACTTACAATGTTTTCTTGATTCTCCCTTTACTATTCTATGACTTCCTTCATTTGGTGTTTTTTCAATTTCTTTATCAAGCCCTAGTAGGTGAGTAGCCAACTCCTCTCTAAACTCTCTGATTTTTATTTTCTTTTTATTGATGGTTTCATACACAACTTTAGCATTGACTACACACATTCCCAGCAACAGTTCCATTGCCAATTTTCTATACCACTTTACTCCTTTCCTTAGGGCTGTGGCATATGATGAAAGCTGATCAGAGAGATCTATCCCAGCTTTACCTTTATTATATGCAATTATTCCTATTGGTTTCTTTGATTTCGCTTTCTTTCTTCTTGTTGATGGTCCAGCTTGATCCGGATCTTCAAGAATTGTGTCATTTGGATCATCAAGACGTTGTTCTTCCACTGTTGCGAAGGAAGGTTCATGTTTTGTGGACATGAGGTATACATCACGTTTATCTTTCCATTTTAATATTACTACCCCATTTATATCTTGTTTAGAAACCATTTCACCCTTTTTTAGTTTGGCACTCATAACTTCCTTGGGAAAGATTTTCCTGTTAGCTCGAACAGTCCCAACTACATGGGTTTTTTTCTTTAGGAACTCTACAGCAAGACTGTGTGTTGTGTAGAAATTATCCACATATAGGGTTCGGCCCTTGTTGAGTAGGCCTTCCATCAACTTCAAACAGATATTCTGTGCCAAATTGACTTCCCTCTCCCCAGTTTCAGACTTCCCGGTGTAAACTTGAAAGCTATATGTGTAGCCTGTTTTGGTACACAGTTTGAATAGTTTAATCCCATACTTATGTGCTTTGTTAGGAATATACTGTCTGAAAACTAGCCTTCCCCTCCAAGGAACAAGCGTTTCGTCAATGACAACATCCTCTCCCGGTAGTAAAATGCTATGGAAAGACTGCTGGAGCTTAGTGATAATGGGTTCGATTTTGGCTAATCTGT
>JABUQX010002211.1:40000-58842 GCA_015478945.1 Trachelipus rathkii | reverse complement strand
ATCTCAAAACAGAGCCAAGGCTAGCAAAACGGAGCGTCATATTCGGAATCAGGCAACAAGTTACCCATATTCAGAACCTTCAAATGTTTTGCCGCAAATCTTTGTTGGCCAGTGTGAATAGACCCTATTTTATAAATTGTTAAAAACGTTCTTTTTAGAATCTACATGGGGTGACTTCGGCAAACTTGAATTAGTCAAGGGAGCCGCGAATCGAAAAAGTTTGAGAACCACTGGGTTATATCACAGGATGAAAAAGTTACTTCAGTTATAAAAAAATAAAATAGCAGGTCTACAACAGTTGTAATTAAAATTGAATATTCAGTGAGTTAAAAATAAAAAAATACCTATTTGAAAACGTAAAGTAATATTTTATGGTGGTTGGCTAGTACTAGCTGAAGTGGCAACTAATTATTAAAATCTAAACTAGCATTAGACGCCTTTGGATTTTTCAGCGAATTTCGGCAATTACATTTGCTTCAATTCGTTCATTTTTTTGACTTATAATTTTATCATTGAATATTTGCATCCCTACATATCCATTTAAGCCTGTCTTCTTCATTCTTTCTTAGCCAAGTCTTTACTCTTCGCAGAGTGGCTGAAAGACCTTTCAATGGTACTGATTGAACACTGGTAGCACCATTGCATTTAATAGACAGGTTTTTGATTCTGAGGAAAAAGGGGTCGGCTTCGTTTTATTAACTTCAGTTAGTTCCAAGATCTTCAAACTTTTTCTTATCCATTTTTTTATCCAGCCCACAAGGTATACCCATAAGTCAGTTTCGGTATGAATTTATTTGACATCAAGATCATAAAAACTCTGAAAAACATTCTTACTTTCTCACGCCAACTGCCTACGGGAGCGCCTAACATAAGAAAGGATGCAAATGAAAAAGATAATAATGCTGGCACTTGTTTTCTGAAATCTAGTCTCTAAAGAGCGTGAAAGTGAGTTAAGATAAGAGGCACAAGTACAGAACCCTTTCCATATTCAGCAGAAGTTTCGCAGGATGATTCTTTATGTTGTGAGATTGTACTTTTCTAGGTGGTGCAAGTTCTACTTAAAAACTCAGCAGTAATAACATGGCGGATAAAAGAGCAGATCAGCAAATTATTTGATCAGCAGTTTTGCAGTTGGTCTTTAACAACCTTCAAAAATTCTTTGGATATGATCAGAGTACTGCTTAAGGTAAATATTTTTGGTTTGAATAATGTGTTAACCACTGTTTCAACTAAGCAAATATATTGTTGTTGGTTATTACGGAAGAGGTAATATGAAATTGGGTCTTGTGCCGACAGAATAACAGAAAACTGTTTTTCTTTGATTGTTGCCATTCAACAATATTTATCAGTTTTGTATGGAAATAGCATTACTATGATACCTTTTGAGTCCAACTGGTTTCACAAAGTTTAGGCCAGTTTGGAATGTATTTTCTTTTTTAGGTTGGGAGTCTCTGAAAAGTTTGTCTTTTATTGTGGCAAATAGTATTTCAAATTTCTGGAATAATGTTTATGTTATTATTGACCAAATTAAAGCTGATGGCTTACGCAGTGAAAATATAATCTTTTTTTCAGTAGTTTTTTAGCAGTCGTCAGACCCACATTTCTTTCCCTGCCATTGTTGCGAAGTTGTCATACCCCTGACCAACGCATGCTCGGCTTCAAACCTTTTCTAAAAAACAAATCAATGGTGTTTGGGCAATGGTTCAAGAACTTCAAAGAACTTCAAACCCCAGAAATTCTTCTCGAACAGTCATTTTCAAGATCGAAAACCTTTAATGCTATTGATAAGATAATTGTTCATTGCCTGCAAATCCGCAGTTTCATCTGCAAATATTGGAGTAGATACAAAAAAAAAATTTTGCAACTGCGACAATTCATGTTTTTTTCTGATAATTCCAAACAAATTGATCAGTTCATTTTGAATCATCGACGTCCAGACGTGATTCTTCTGTCCTTGAATATGCTTCTTTCAATTTCACATCACCGCATTCTATTAGCAGGCTTAATCAGGTCTTCAAAAATTCTCTCGATGCAGGTCTTTACCTCTTAAAGGTAAGTTTCATTGATTTCCGAGAAATTATGGTTTCAAAATTGCCTGTAATATTTCTTTTATTTTTCAGCCAATTATTTTTGATGTGCTGTCTGAAGCTGAATATCAACGGGTTCCTTTTCCGTGATTGATTTAAACAGCTTGGTAGCCCGTCCAAATGCTTCGATATACTGAGGGGTTTCTGGCGGAGGAATAGTGCTCCAAAGAAGCCAGCTGTATAAAAAGCACCAAAAGCTAGTTGACTTTAAGCCAATAGAAAGGAAAGCACATTAAAACTTAGAAAAAAATAATATAATACGTTTATAATACGTTATTAATAAGTAATTACAACACTGTTATTATCTTTTTTGATGTTTTTTCAGCTTTTTTACTAAAAAAACCTTAAAAAAGCCCGTGTTCTGGCAAACATATAAGGTTTCATAATTTTTTTTCGCCAAGATTAGGGGGGGACAAAGTGCCCCCCCTGCCCCCCCCTACGCCCAATATATATATATATATATATATATATATATTATATATATTATATATATATATATTAATATATATATATAATATATATAATTAGATATATATATATATATATAGTATATATAATATATGTTATATATATTATATATATATATATATTTTATATATATATATATATATTATATATATATATATATATATTATATATATATATATATATATAATATATATATATATTTTATATATATATATATATTATATATATATATATATATATATATATATATATATTATATATATATATATTATATATATATATATATATATGTATATATATATATATATATATATATATATTAATATTATTTAATATATATAATATAGATATATATATATATATATATATATATATATTATATATATATATATATATATATATATATATATTATATATATATATATATATATTATACTCAAATTGTTTAATTTCACTTAAGATGTAATGATCTTAATATCAAAATGCCACGAAAATTTGTAAATTTGGGCATACAAATTTTATACATTTTGGTGAGGTAACGTTGAAGTCCCAATTGAGGAATATTACTCCCTAATTAAAAAAAAAAAGCATATAAACTTTATTTTGAAATTAAGCTTGGGATCAAGATAAAAATCTTGTTCAACATTACTATATTTGCTGTGCGTCTTAATTAAGTAACATTACTAGTGGTTGGCTTAACGGACAGTCTAGACATATGCCATTTGCAATTCCAATGGTATGGAGGAACCAAAGGATCACACAATGGACTGTTATTTTTGCGTTAAAAAATTGATGTAATAACAATCAAGACCCAGAAGACCATTAAATATATAAACCTACCTTCGGCTCTTAGGCCTGTTCCTCACAGCGAAGAGCTTCCTATCCCTGCTCCACTTGAAAATGTGAATCTCCTGTCAGAAAACTCCGACGAAGAAGATTTACAATTACGTCTAGAAAATGACGACTTTGAAGACCTTGATTTATGATGGAATGTCACAGAACCTCATAGAATGAATCAGCATGAACACAATGATCTAGTTCGCAATCTATCATTGTCAAAGAAACAGGCAGAACTATTGGCATTAGATTAAAGGGTTGGAATCTCCTTGAGAAGGGAACTACAATTTCCTCTTATCGGCGACACGAAGAAGAATTCCGACGCTTTTTCTCGGTAGACGCAATTTAGTGTATTGTACTCACTCATGTTGATTCATTAATGAGAGAATTAGGAGACTGTAATGATCCTAAGGAATGGGATTGCTTATAGATTTTTCTAAACTCAGTTTAAAAGCAGTGCTTCTTCATAATCAAAATGGAAACCTTGGACTCCTATTGCCTATGGAGGCCATATGAAAGAGACCTACGACCAACTGAAATTTTGTTATCGAAATACGATACGAACAGCATTCTTGGGATATATGCGGGATTTAAAAGTTATAGCACTTTTGTTTAGGTCTCCACTTTCATTGGAAAAAATTTTGTTGTTTCCTATGCGAGTGGATAGCAGAGATCGCAAAATCATTTTGCCCAAGAAGCAATGGCCTAAAAAGAAAAATCTAATAGGAGGTAAAAAAAAATGTAAATGTTTCAACAAATTTGTGAAACCTGAACTCATATATCTTCCTCTTTGCTCATCAAACTCGGGTTAATGTCGAAAAATTTTGTAAAAGCGATGGATAAAGTGGTCCAGGGTTCCTATACGTAAATAAAAAATCCTAGGATCAGTGAGGCTAAATTAAAGAGGTCTTATATTTGTAGGCCCACAAATAAGGAAGATAATGAAGGACCATCACTATTACAAGCTTTAAATAATATGAAAAAACCTGCATGGAGATCCTTTTAAAAAGGTCATAACTGGGTTTTTAGGCAATATAAGGCCGACAACTATGAAGACTAGTTTCCGAACTCTGAAATTATAAAGCAATGGGATGTAACATGTCCCTAAAAATACATTTCCTTCATTCACACTTGCGACTTTTTTCCTAACTGCAATCTAGGCGCTATAAGCGATGAGCATGGTGAGCGATTCCACCAAGATATTTTAACTATCGAAAAACGTTATCAGGGAAATTGAAATCCAAAAATGCTTGCAGACTATTGTTTGGGACTTAAAAGGGATGTTCCTCAAGCAAAGTACAGTAGAAAATCTTCAAAATCTACATTTTAAATTGCAAAAGTATATAGGTGAGTAAATTAACTAAAGCTTTTTATTTTAAAACATTATTAAATTTTTAATTTCGTATTACAAAAAAACCCCTGCCCGTTACAACAAAATGGTATGCAAATTCGGAATCAGCGCACAAAACTCCATAAGAAACACCCATTTTTACTCATTTAAAAGACAAAAAGTCAAATTTTGTCGTCCAGTGTAATCAAAGATTATTATTAACTAACTGCAATAAGAGAAGAGTCAATTTTCAGAAATCTGATAATAGTTATATAGGTCATCCTAAACTATCTTCTAAAATGCACATCCTTCATCTTATTCTTTTGCCAATTCTTCTGTAACTTCTCACCATACTCCTTTTCCTTCTATTCATAAAAGATCTTCTCACTATCCTATTGCTTCTTCCATGAAAAATTCTCAAAATTTTTCTACAGACATGAAGTGTATCATTCCAGGAATGTACTCTTATAATATTTCAGAGGTTCCAAACGTTGAGATTGATGATAGCATATCTTACAACGTCTACTCTTCTGCTATAGATATACTACCACATTCGCAGTATATTTTGCCTATAAAAGTTGAGTTTTATATTCACGCTTCTCTTCCAGAGAACATTGCTTTTATCACCGAAAATAGAAAAGATTTTCTATCTTCCGGTACACTCTTCTTTGGAAACACAACACCCTCTCTACTTGTAAACGGGGAAATATTTTATTAGAATTGGTCAATTTAAGTGCTGATACTATCAAATTTGATAATCACACTTACCTTACTACTGCTTCTCCACTTCTCCATAAGAATGTTGACGATTCAGAATCTCCTACAGTCAATACTGTCACTGTTTCCAAAAACCTCTCTGATGCTCAAATCAAAGAAGCTTATCGCGAAATATTACTTTCTGAATCTAGTAGGGATTCTAATAAAAATGTTTTAAGTAATGGGTCTCAACTAGAAGAGATGCTTTCATTTTTAGTAAAACATAAAGAAACAATAGCATTATCCGATGATCCAGTAGGATTATGCACTTTAAATAAATTTTCTATAAAACTCATTGATGGAAGTCCTCCCTACGTTTATACACGACCTTATAGATAACCACACATATGCTTAGAGTGGGTTGAAGACAGTTTAGAAAAAAGTTACATAGAACCTAGTGTTTAAGCCAGCTTTTCCCCTCCTTTTAATACCGAAAAAGGCTGGTGATAAGATTAGACTAGTAGTAGACTACCACAAACTGAACTCACTGACTGTGCCAAATCGGTTTCCCTTGCCTAACATATCAGAATACCTTTCTCATCCATCGATTTGTTATCAGGCTTTAGTCATTTATTAGTCGAGGAGACGTCTTGTCCTCTCACTACTTTTTCTACAGCTAGAGGACACTTTCAGTTTGTACGTTACCTCAAAGAACCACTAATTCTCCTTCAGTTTTTAGTAGAACCATGGAAATGGTCCTATCGGGATTATTAGGTGTAGTTTGTCTTCTTTTCATAGAAGATATTCTTATCTTCTGTAAAGATGTTCCTTCTCATTATTCTCACCTTTCTAAAGTATTCAAAGCCTTACAAAAGGCTAATTTGAAAATTAGATTAGATAAATGTTCTTTCTTTAAAAGTAGTGTCACTTTCTTAGGGTTCAAAATCAGCGAAAAAGGTCTATCACCTGATCCTGTCAAATTAGAAGCTTTAAAAGGTTTTAAAATTCCTCAAACTGTGTCTAATGTCCGTTCATTGTTAGGTTTCTATAAGTATTTCAGAAATCTCATTCCGAACTATTCTTTAATTACGAAGCCACTTACGTTGTTATTAAAGAAAATGCCACTTTTTCTTGGCAGTTAGAACAACAGGCAGCTTTTGACACTTTGAAGAAACATTTACTTCTTGATCCTGTACTATCTTTTCCAGATTATAACAAACCTTTATTGCTAAGTACTGATGCTTCTGCTTACGGTCTTGGAGCTGTTTTGGCTCAATTGGATGACAAAGGTAAGGAGAAACCCCTCGCGTTTACATCTAAGATGATGAATAAGGCAGAGTTGAGTTACAGTGTCACAGAAAAAGAGACACTAGCTATAATACACGCTCTGACTAAATTCAGAACTATCATCTTCGGATATCTTTTAAAGATTTATACTGATCATGCACCTCTTGTTCATCCATTTCGTCACAAACTGTTATCTGGCAGATTAGAAAGATGAATTTAAAATTTCAATCTTTCAATCCAGAGTTCATTTATAAGACGGGTAGATTAAATGTAGTACCTGACTATTTCAGTTGGAATCCAATTCCAGGTACTGATCACCTTCCCTCTTCTAAAGAAGAAGAGATAGATAACCCTCCTTCTTCTATAAAATTTTCGGAAGAACCTTCTTCTCACTTTGGTATTATTCATAATCCATTACAAGTAACTTTCCCCGATAGGAATATTTACGTTTTCAGTAAAGAAGTTCTCTTTCATGAACAGAGAAAATGTCCGAGAATAGTAGAAATAATAGAGAGAATCGAACAATCTCCTAATCCAGATAGTTGTTTACCTCATAAAATAATTAAAGGTCTTCTTTGTTATATTTCCCCGAGAAAAAACATATTTATTGGAGATTCCGGATTCTTTAATATGCACTGTTATATTTTTGAATCATAACACCCTTTCTGGTGGTCACCCAGGTGCAGAATGCACTGAACATAGAATTAAAGAACATTTCACTTTTCCTAGATTAGTCACTTATGTCTCTTTCTTGTGTAAACAATGCACTTCTGCATCGAGGTAAAAGGTTCTAAATCTCATCCGGTAGCTATTAATTCCTATCCTCTCCCTTTTTCTCCTTTCTATAGAGTACATTTGGACACTATAGGTCTTCTTCCTAGATGTAAAATTTCCGGAGCGAAATACATTTTAGTTTTTAAGGGTGCTATTACCAGATATTGCGAAATATGTCCAGTAGCTTCTCGTAATGGTAAAGTGGTTGCTGAAACCCTCTTAAATAGGGTCATAGTATATCATTCTGTCCCGAACTACTTATCACGGATCATGCTGCAGAGTTTACCTCACAGTTCTTTAATGAAGTCTGTAGACCTGGAAAATAAAGAATCGCACTTTGCTGGCCGTCATCCTGCCAGTAATTCATTAGTGGAGAGAAAACCATCGTATTTAAGATTACCTGCGTCATTACGTTTCTCTGAAACATGACGATTGAAGTAAGTATATTTATTTTGCTCAAATAGCCTTAAATTCTACTTACAACTCTTCTATCGGTAATACTCCTCACTTTTTTTTTACATTTTTATGTTAGAAGGTTACTTATGACCTTCCTAATTATGTTTCCAAATTTGTTAACAAAACTCAATCCTTAAAAGATCATTTGTGTGATTTTAATGCAGAAATGGCTGAGCGGGCTGCTGCTATTCGCGATCTAGCTCATCAAAAATTGGAAAAGGAAACATTTAGAATTGTTAAACAGTAACATTCTAAAGCCCCTCTTCGTCTTATTCGTATAGGTGATTATGTTTACGTTTTTGCGGTAAAACCTCCACACCTCTCGCCTAAATTTTAATTAAGAAATAGGTAGGTCCTTATTTGGTCATAAACGTTCTGAAATATAACAAATATCTTATACGTTGTTTGGTTACCAATAAAGAGTTTGTAGCTCATGTGGATAATTTAAAAATTCTTCCTATGCCAGACATCAAAACTGCAGAAAACTCTTTATCTTCAAACTGGAAACCCTATGATATTATTCAGGGTAACAGGTGTGCTATTCCACCACCTGCCCCTCCTCCTCCTTCTTCCCGGCTTCTTCCTCACCGAGGAGGCTCATCCGGTAATTCTTCTGGTGATTTACCTGATAATGATGATCCTGAGTATATCTTAGTCAGGAATATTGGACCTCCCATTGTGCGCGCGGACCAACGGGCAGAACATCATGCACAACAACAAGTTGCGCATAGAATGATGTACCCTCCTAGTGAATGTAAACTAAAGAGTACAACATCATGTACAAGGAAGGAACGTGACTCATATCTCCCCAGAATCATCTTTACCTCTTTCTGTACCTTCTTCCCCGAGATACGTCCCACACAGAGCCCTCTTAACCGCTAGGCAAACTAGGCAAATGCCTAGGGCGGCAGAATATGAGGGTGGCCCTAGGTGGCTAGAACACGGCCAAGAATAAATTATATATTATATAGATACTATGTAGTATATATATATATATTGATTACTTATATATATATATATATAATATATATATATTATATATAATATATATATGATATAGTATTATATCTTAATATATAGATAGATATATCTTTATCTATATATATATTATATATATTTTAACATATGCTTTAGGTGAATTTTATTTGCCTAGGAGCGGAATGATGGTTAGAGAGGCCTCTGGTCCCACAACTCAGTTATAACAAACAAACAGAAAAATACATCTTCAGGAAATTCATACCTGTACATTTCGCTAGAAACCAAGGTTTTGATTCTTTACTGTTATTTTTTAATTAGAAATATTCTCTTATGGTTCTCCCCAATTAACTTTCCTCGTACTCTGAATACATTCGGGTGACAGAGTTCGGTTCTAGTCTCCCCCTACCTTTCTAGGAAATGCCTCATGGATCATAAACGTAGCCCTTCCTTCTTCGTCCAGATGATCATAAACTACAGAATCAAGTTCAATCTCACATAAGTATATGTATGAACGAGTATCTAATAATTGATTACTTCATGCTTCTCCCGAAGAAGTATTTAACTAGAGGATGGACAGACCACAAGATCTTTGTATAGTCCTCGACTCTCAAATGTCCGCGGTCCTGCCATAATACACCTATGAGATTGCGCAGCCATGCGAGACAACCTCTTCCTGTTAAACCCAGACACTGTCTTCTTTTTATGAAATAGATCCTGCTATTATATCATGGACTCCAAATCCTAATGTACACGCTCTAGATCTGTTTGTGATATATTAGATAATTCTTTCCTTCTGATTCTTCACCCAGAGAGCTAACTCCACAAGTTACCTCCAAAACTTCCTCCCAAACTTCCCGAAGCTTCCCTAAACTATTCAAGATTCACTAGTACGTTACAATTCGTACTCAACGGTATTAGCAAAGAATGTTTATCGTCAGAAATATTATGCACACTTTTTCATTTTACGCCCGTTCATGATGTGGAATTACAATTCTTCTACTTTAATACTCAAACTATTACTATTACTGCTACTTCCTCTAGTCCTACTATCTAATGTAGATCCTAGCAGATTAGGAGCAGGAGCTATTCCAAAAAGACATTAAAAAGTCAAACGAAAAATAATTGAAAATAATCTTATAGCCCCATATGAAACAAAATAAATACGTGTTCTACCAACGTCGTCTTAATGGGTTAGATTGTGCAAATTGTGTAATACAATGTTAAATATATATGATTTTTTCCATTCTTCTTGCATGATGGAAAGCGTGTCATCGAATCCTGTTATTAAAATTTTAACATACTTTTTATGTAGTCCTCGTACAAATGACCAAAGTGTACATATACTTATACTATATATATATTATATATATATATATATATATATATATATATATTATAGTATTTAAAGACATTTCATTATATATATATAATATATATATATATATTATATAGTATATGTTAAGTTTAAATTTCTTACTACTTGTTCGTATGTTTATTACATATATGTCTTATACTGTTATAATTGTAATTTCCGTGTATTTTATAATTACATATAAAAATTAAAACAAAAATAGAAAATAAAACTACGAAAATTGAAAGAGAAATCTAGTAACTAAGTTGAGGCTGTAATTTTAAGAAACTACCGTGTATTTTATAATTACATTATGAAAAAAAATAAACAAATAAAAATAGAATAAAACTACGAGAACTGAAAGAGAAATTTAGTAACTAAGTTGAAGTTGTAATTTTAAGAAACTAACAATAAATATACCATATACTCTTTTATGCTTATAGATGTTTTATAGATGTTTTATATAATCTTACGCTTTAATTGTATTGTATCAATAGTTATCTAGTATATGTATTTTATTTTATTTTTAGATGTTTTTCTATGCTTTCATATCCTCCCATTCCCTTACGATTTGCTTTGCTTTATTATGTTTAACATTCATTTATCATGTTGCGAAGCTACTTGATTCAAGCGCATTTTAATTAACCCAGGTTTAATCATGGACTTTGACAGTAATGTTAAGTTTATATCTGGATATTTAGATTTGCGAGTAGATCTTCGCAATACTGAAGAAATTTACAATCAATTGAGAAATTAAAAAAATGATGTAGATAACACACAACAGTCTTTTCTACCATTCTTCAGAGATAAAATCTATAATTTTGATTATAATAAAGGAAATTTGAACTCTGATCATAAACATTCTCCAACACCATCTTCCTTCTCTCCTGACTATCTACCTTCATCAGTGATTATCAAAAGGAGAAACGAAAACCACGATATATTGAGAAGATATGATTTTACATCCGCTTCTTATTCCCTCCAATAGCGCATGTGGATAGCATGTCTGTTTAGATGGAATATCTGTTTTCATTTATTTAGCCCTTTTTCTTGTGATCGCATGTATGTTGATTGCATGAACTATTCTAATTACCCTAACTGTATAACTTTCCCTTATGCTTTAGTAACATAAATTTTCATACTTAATTACTCCTTTGTGATTTAAAATTTGTTTTAACCTTTTTATTAAACTGCATGTACTAAAATGTTTCATAATGCAGTTCAATACTAATTATTGTGATTCCAGACCACAAAAGTTCTATCATAAAAATGTTTGGGTCATAACATTGTCATTATTCTTTAACATCCTAGAGAATAACAAAATTAGAGATGATATTCCTCTCATTAATTGATGACTATAATAACACTCCATGATATGAACTTTCCTTAGACCTATACGATAGACTTTGACATTCTATCCTTTTATACATGTAGACATATTACCATTGACACTGACGATGACAATAACTTAGAAATGTATGATACCCTTCCTCATCCAGTTCCCATATCCTATCATCCTTCCTGATCCTTATCCTCTCATTAATCCTAATATACTTCCTTCTGCGATGTGTAAGATGAGGGTTTTCTTCTGTTCTCTGGCAAATGAATTGCTTTGTCCGATTATAAGGAATTGAGGAGGTAGTACATTATTTTTGGTTTATAATTATCAATATGCTTAGTTAAAATTCGAGATAACTTCAAATTACTGCAGGAGTATAATATAGGTATTACTGATACACAATATAATGACGCCCAATAATGACGTCAACTGAGAAATGAAAATTATATTCTCATTGCGCGATTTGTCTTGCGTCAATTCAGTCGGAGATTTACTTGCTTACGGGGGATGTGGACGTTCCAAGTTACTTTAATTATTTAATTTAATTTATAAGTTTATTAAAAGTTTTATATTTTACAATTATTTTTGTACACACTACAATTTATTGTTGCAGCGAACTTGTTTAACATATGCTTATAATTATTTCTTCACACGGACATGTTAAGTGCATTTATCCCCTCTTTAAAACACCCAGGATATCCTCTAATTCTTTGGTCAATATCTCAATATATATAATATACGATATATATATATATATATTTTTATATATACTTATATTATTATATATACATATATATATATATATATATATAGAAATCTACAATCCTATGTATATTTCATAGATACATTAACCAAAAAATTATATTATATAAGAATAGGTATTTATTAATATATATATATTATATAATATATATATATATATTATTATAATATTATATTTATATATATATTATATATATTTTATTGTATATATATATATATATAATATATATATATTTTATATTAATATTTTATATTATAATATATAATATATATATATATTATATATATATATATATTTATTATATTATATATATATAAGTATATATATCATATATATTTATTATTGCTTTTAGCATACTGTCATTTTTATGAACCTAGCGATGATTCCTCTTCCCCAGTGGTGTTTTAATATCCAGACCTAAGTCGTCACAAATCACTTGGTGATCTTCAAGCAATAGTTATATTTCCGTTTAGTAATTTTAAGAGAATTCCCAGCTCTGTTGTAATTTATTGGTTATTACGTTGTTCGTAAGATGAATAAAATAATGTAATATACATGCTCTAATATTTTACTATTGTAAATTGCAGAGCTGGGCGTTGCGCCACCTGAGTTGGACCCTAATGCGCCTTTGGCGTTACTTATCAATTTGAGCGCGATTAGCGCAACAATTTTTTAAAAAGGCGGACTAAGCAAGGCGCACAGCCAATTCTCTGCGCCTATACCCGCTTAAAAACAGGAAAAAATAATTTTTTTTAACCCTTAAAAGTTAGAACTTAGAAGCTGGCAAACTTGCATATTCTAAAAACCAGTGTAAAACTTATATATATATATATAGTATATATATATATTATATATATATATATATATAATTATTATATATATATATATATTATCTATATATATATATATATTATATTATATATATATATATATATTATATTATATTCCTATAGGGGTATATATATATATATAATTAGTTCAGTAGTTCTTAAGTACAAATAAATTGGCAACTATGGCTCCTGGAAATTTTCAACTTCTTTCAGCGCGTGCTGAACCTCCTGGGGGAAACATTGGCCACAAGGAAAGGAGGAATGGAATGTAGATAATTAGTTTTACGGTGTTTAATTCAGAAAATTAATAATGTGTTTTTCCTTCCTTATAAAGCATGCTTTTTAATTATCGCACTAAAGTTTACTTTGCAAATAAATTTAGACACACACCGGCGGCGAAAAGTCGCGGCGCAAAGGCGCATAGCGCAAGGCGAATGGCCGCTGATGGACAAAAAATATGAGGCGGCATAGGCGCTAGGCGACTACGGTCGGGGCGGCAATAGGCGCATAGGCGCAGGCGCACCCAAAAATTATAGGCGCGCCCAGCTCTGGACTAAATTGTAAGATTAGGTTAAATTAAAAAGTTCTGTATACACGGAATATTTATTACTAATTATCAATGCATTATAATATACTTTAAAAAAAGATATTTTAGATCGTAAGTAATATTTTCTCTTCTCTCTCTTTCTCTCTCTCTTAGAATATCTCTCTCCTCTCTCTCTTTCTCTGTTCTCTTCTCTCTTCGTCTCTCCATCATCTCTCGTCTCTATCGTCTTTCTCTTTCTCCTCTCTCTCTCTCCTTCCTCTCTCTCTCTCTCTCTCTCTTCTAAATACTATATATATATATAATTATATATAATATATATATATTATTATATTATATACCTTGATATATATATATTATTATATATTATATATATATGTATATCACTATGTTTTTGTGTATATTTATATATAGTATATAGTTCAAATTTGTAAATACTTGATGTGAAAACTTCATTTAGTAAAAATATTCAGTAATAATTTGAAATATTTCATTACCGCTAAGCATTCATTAAGTATAAAGTTAGGTTAAGGTTGTTTAGCAGGTTAGGTTAGGGTTAAGGTTGTTATAGATTAGGTTGAGGTCTGTTAGGTTAGGTTTAGTGCTGTGAGCTTCGGTCTAGATTGTTAGGTTAGGTTAGGTTAGGGTAGGTTAGGGTTTCAAGGTGTGTGACAGCGTGTAGTTAGGTATGGATTTAGGTAGGTTGGTTAGGATTAGCGGTTAGAGCTTAGGGTTAAGATAAGTGTTGGTTGGTTAAGTTGTTTAGGTACTATGAGGCTGATTTTATGGTTTAAGATTAGGTAGATATGTTTATATTTGTTTTTATGTATATTAATTTTCGTAGTGTATGACCGCGAGTTTGCGATTTATTATCTCGATTGCTGATATGAAGATTGCATTGCAATAAGATAATATTATAACCTTGAAGTATAATAGTATATAAAAGTTGTTGAGTTCATATAAAATAGTGTTTGGAAGTCTTTGAGTTGGTACATTGTGATTTATCCATATCATATAGGCATTACCATGTGAATCGCAATCAAAATTTTGAAGATAAGTATAATTAGTATGGTATAATTACTTTTATATATATGGTACTAGATTTAGTATATTTTTAGTAGTTCTACCCTAGTTATATATTATAATTATATTAGTTAATCTTAATGTTAGAACGATTTGATACTATTTTGATATAATGTATATATATGTATTATTAATTACTATATAATATAATATATTCTTTATCTTTCTTTCTATCTATGCTTCCTCTTTGTGCGCCTCAGAATGGGGTAGGTGAAGCTAAACAAGTGATTGTGCGGAAAAAGAAAAATGCAGTAGGAGAACATTGATATAAGTCGAAAAGAAAGCAGCTTGACTGGCTCATTTCCTCAGTTACTCTGATTAATTCAGTGAGCCAGCTCGTCTGTTAGACCAGAAATCACTCTTAGGAGCATCACTGGGACCGCAACATGGCGACGGACCCTTCTACTATTCGGTAGAACATCGTCAATGTCTGGGTTCTCCGGGCCAGGTGGTGCCACAACTAGCCCCATATTACATAAACCCCGGCCATGTCTTCCTATTCATGTCACCTTTATTTCTCCGCATCTGCCAAACTCCATTTTCTCTCCTTCAGCATGTCGTTCACGCGTAACTCAATCCACTTTTCTCTTCGGTAATCTACATAGCGTACAGCCGGTCGGATTCCAAACAGCTCTCCTACTATATTCATTCGTATAACCAAGCCGACTTTATTCATCTTTTCACATGACGAAAGGACATTTAACATACTTTCATTTTATTCGTCTTCACACTCAATCTATTAATATAATTTTTTGTTTACAGTTATACACCTTACCAATTTTCACGGCATAAGCCTAAATTATAGCAGGGGTGTGCTAGTTTTCTATGTGAAGCATAAGACGGAGGCCCAAGAAGAGAGTAACACATCTACATCAGAAACGCTTCGAGCGACACCCAGTGACGAACCTGGTCTTTCGTCGAATTGGTGCGGTGGCTCTATACAGCTTTATAGGAATGCATTTTGGTGCTGTGATCATACCTTCTTTGAATTATACGAGCGACTGTCGCACCGAAATGAGTACACGGTCTTCAGTTTATCTCTTGATAATAATATGAACTAAATACACAAAAATGTATTGTTGGTTCTCCATCTTTAATATAATTTAATTAACTTTATAATCAAAAGTTCAATTAAGATTAAGATTTTTTATTCGCAACCCTTATTTAAGATTATTTAATTTCTTTTTTTAATTTGTTTAAAATTTTAATAAAATTTTGTAAATACTATTTTAAAAAGTTTCACTTGGAGTAATCACATTTGGTAATGAATACTTAAGAGTTGATGTTGAAACCTATCTATTCGCCTGATACGTGGCAAGGCTCTTGTTTTTTACGATTGTCTACTCTTCTCATTTATTACCTTTCTTCTAAATCTTCTCTTTATTTTTTTTCACTCCTCATTATTTTTTCCTCATTTATAGTTATTATATCTTTCACACCATGAGCATGGCTCCTAAGATTGTGTCATCTGGACACATTGAATCTTCTAGAACTTATACTGAGTCTTATTATGCCTTGACACGATAAGTCCTCATACATAGAAACAGGTAACCTAACACTGAGCTTATATAGTATATTTATAACTCAAAGCAGAACTACTCCTATATTTCTTGACTTATATAGTAATATTATTTATAAATATATATATTTAATATATATATATATAATATTAATTTAATATGATAAAATAATATATATTGTAATATATAATATAGTAGACTATAGTTATATAGTCGTGTATGTGTGAAGTTTAAATTTTTTCTATTGATTATCTACATCTTTTGTTCGTATTATTGTATGTGTTCTCTTTAAAGAAAACTTTCTGAAAGAGTACATTACTGGAGGAGATATTTCTAAAAGTTTCGATGTATATAGCAGATATTTTCTTGAAAATTTTCACGAAATTATTCAAGATATCTTCATCGTGCTAAAGCATGTCCCAGACTCCTAGCTAAGAAATCTAAGTTAGTATTTATATTAATATATCATTATAGATATTATGATATTATATAATATTATATATATTTTTAGTAGTATATTATTTATATATTATATGTTATATTATTATATATATATATATATACTATATACTATATATATCTATATAATAGTATTATTTTACTATATATATATCAATGTATATATTAATATTATTTACCCCTCTATATATATATATATTAGTATATATATATATCATTATATATTATATAATATACTAATATATACTATATATATAATATGTATAATATATATATTATATATATATAATATAATACTATATAATTATATATATATATTAACATATATAATAATATATAGTTTATATACTATAATTATTTCTTACTAATAATTATATAATATTATATTATATATTATATATAATATAGAGGGTCTGTCATTTTTTCTTACGTTCTTTGGTGAAGTTTTTTGTTAATTAATAAAAAAGTGAATTAATTTACACTGCTATGACAAGAGAAAATACAGCTGTATATCTTAATATTTTACAGTATTGGTGAAAGCTAGATTAAAGTTTTAATGTCTTTTCTTTTTAATTTTATTTATTATTGTTAAAAGTTTTGTTAAACAATTTTATTTAAATTTAACGTAAGGTATAATAAAATGTTCAGATTTGTTTTTTCATTATTTTAATTATTGTTTTTATGTTTCTTATGTATTCTATATTACATTACATTAAAAAACAAGAGCATATAAATATTTTCACAGTGTGTGTTATATTCATACTGACTTGCGGAGTAACATAATTCATATATTTTCTTAATTTGAAATTTTTATTAAGTTAGGTTACAGTTTATGTGCGGTTATGGTTGGTTTGGTTAAGTATTTAGGTTTAAATTATGTTAGTGTTTGGTTAGGTTTAGTTTAGGTTAGGTTTAGGTAATTAAGCTTAGGTGTATGGCCATTACAAGTTTAGTTTTTATATGGTTCGGTTTGGTTAGGTTAAGCGTTAGGTTGGGTTAAGGTTATGGTTGGTTAGTTGGTACGGTTAGGTTGTTAGGTTAAGTTAGGTTTAAGGTTAAGTTTTAAATTAGGTTAGGTAAGATAACCATAGGTTAGATTATGGGTAGATTAGGTTATATTGCATTAGATTAAGAAAGTTTAATTTTGTTAAACCAAATAATAATTTAATTTTATTTAACATGTTTGTGCTAATGCGCTCACATTAATATTAATCATTGGTGGAAATATATGAAATATGCTTATCAAAAATGTTGAAAGTACGTGGATTGTTTTTAAATATAAAGCTAAAAAACAAAAAGGAATGAACAAAAAGTTGATTAATTCATATAATTGCGAGTATTCGGGCGGAAAAGAAATGAAGGAAAAAATTAAGATGGGAAAAAGGTATATTGTAAGAATTTAAACATATATACACGTAAATATATATATAATTATATATAAATTGTATTATAATTATAAATATATATAATATATATATATATATAGATATATATTATTAATATATACTATATAGTATATACTATATATATATATATACTATATATAGTATATATATTATAATATATATTATATATTGACTATTGATTTTTTTATAAAAAGGGAAATGTTAATGTTGACGATTAATACTCCATTCAACTATCCATTAAATACTATTACTTAATGATTAAGTAATTTTACCTACATTTTATAAATGTTCAACTAAGTTTAAAATATTTAACTAAAATTTTATGAGTTAGCAGAAAGTAAGGATTATATTGACCATGAGCCATATATAATACATTTCAAAGAAACTGAATAAAATATTTAAAGAAGCTAATTTGATCAATATTTCAATTTCTAATTAAAATCAAATTAAGTCAAAATTAATATTTATTGAATTGAAGGACCAACAAAATTTTATATTCCAGTTTTATAATATGATTTTCAAAAATATTCTGGAAGAAGAAAAATTGAAAATAGTTCTTTTAAATTATAATTATTTATATTACAAATAATTAATCTACTTCTAGGTGATTTTTGGTCGATGCACTGTTAAAATA
>JABUQX010002211.1:30000-35000 GCA_015478945.1 Trachelipus rathkii | reverse complement strand
TGATGTGTTAGAACCTGTTCAGTTTTGTTTCTTCCTTACAACGCACAATTTACAAGAGGGAGATCATTTTAATAAATATATATTATCTTGAAATAATGTGATTGCCTGTTTGTTCGTGTTTCGACCTGTTGTGAGTTGACTCTTGACTTCCCCAATTTGTTCGCTCTCATTGCAATTCAGTTTGGAGGCAAATGTTGCTTGTGTTAGATGTGCATTTTACATCTGATTTTGAATATTATATACAAGTTATATGAATATTTTTAATTAGTGAATTAAATGTCAAATTTAGAACAAAAGTAATTTTCTATATAAAAGTATCTTAACAAATAAATATCTAAAATGACTGAAAAGACAGTCGAGAATGAAGAATTTTCAAATGCAGAAAAAACTGTTGACATCTTGATCGATGTTCCAGACAGTAATTAGACAAAATCTGACTTAATATTGAGCGGTAAATTTTTTGCAGTAGTTGGTAAAAATAAAGAAAAAGTAAAATTTTTGTGTCTTCTTTGCCCATCAAAGCCAGGCGTTTTCCTTAGCGCTGACTTATCAACTTCAGCACTCTCACAAAAATAGTGCCATACAAAAGGTTGTTAAATATTTTCATATATAATTAAAATTTAATATCAAATTTGATATCCAGAGCCTACTATGAGAGTGTACTATAATATTGTGAGGCAAGTAGAATCCTTTTTTTTTTTTTTTTTTTTTTTTTTTTTTTTTTTTTTGAGTAGTAATTTTGTTACTGTTGAATTTCAAAATTTTATTTCTACAATACTATTAAAACAAAACATATATAACCAGACCTTATTAATTTTACAATATCCAATACAATAATGATTTCGTTTCAATAACCTCTATTACAGAACGTAAGACCGCCTTAATTTAAGAAGATAAATTTATTCCATTAAATCGAGACAAGATAAGGGTAAGAGTGAATTTCGTATTTGACGTGAGGAGCTAGAAGCTTCATTATCTATTAAAACATTACGAAGTGTTTCGGGATCAATCATGTAATTATAATTAAAGTCAATAATGAACCCATATTTCTCTAAAAAATCCATACCCAAAATATTGAAATTAATTTCGGCAGCGAACGCGCATAATTCAAATTGCCTTCCCAGGCCTATGTCGATCTTAATTACTTTCTTATTATAAATAGATATCAATGTCCCGTTAGCCGCAGTTACAGAACCTATCATACCCCCACTCCTATCTGCATCTGAAGGTCGTATTAAATTTAAAGAACTCCCCCAATCTAGCAAATAATTATTCATGCTTCTCCTATCAATGACGGAATAAAATTTCATAAAAACCGCCCTCTTAGCCATCGCAGTTCCAACATTAACACAGTTTTTCTTTAAAAAGGTTGTATCCTTCTCGCTTCCAAAATTTATATAGTGAACATCATCATAATCGTCGCTATCATCATCATTATTATTATTATTATTATTTTTATTGTTTTTTTTATTATTATTATTATTATTATTACCTTCGCTTTTATTATTCTTATTATTATTATTACTTTTATTCTCATTATTATTATTATTATTTTTACTACTACTACTACTATTATCGCTTTTATCATTATTATTATTATTATTATTATTATTATTATTATTATTATTATTATTATTATTATTATTATTATTATTATTATTATTATTATTATCATTATTCTTTTCATTATTATTATTATTATTCTTTTCATTACTATTATTATTATTATTATCATTATTTTTTTCATTATTATTATTTTTACTCTTTTCACTACTATTATTATTATTATTATTGGTAGAATAATAATTCAGGGCCCTTCGTTCTTCCTCAACTCGCGCCTCGGCAATTAAATTATGAGCGCTACGGTATTCTTCCCTCCCCCGCAGTTCAGTTATTTCAGTACTTTTAAATATCTCGTTTTCTATATCTTTACTTAAACTACCCTCTTGCTCCGTATGCGTCGAGCTACGTACTAAATCAGAATCAGACTCAGCCTCCGAGCTTTCCCCCGTTTCACCCGTGGAATGAAGTGTTTCAACATCGTGGAGGGGCAATAATCCCCATCCAGAGACATTTTCTGTAAGTGGCTATAGTCGATCAGTAAACATTATATATATTAATTTTGACAGAATGTCTATTTGTCCAATACGTTTGTATTCCTGACCAAATTTATATTTATTGATTATATTGTGCTCTATTATAATTAAATCATTATAAGTTCGATCATGAACTGTCGCCATTTCTATTTAAATCATCATTATAGTTGCTACCGCTATTCCAATTTATAAACATCTATGATTTAATATTTCTATATTTGCCTATAGTTTATAATTCATTAAAAAGTACCTTTCTGTAACTGCAATTTTTTAAAATCTTTAGTTAAAATAATTTCTTCTTCGACGGAAAACATTCTGCTCTCCCCCCGGATATTTCGGATAACCCCCATAAGTAAATCCCCCAAAATTCCTATAACGAATACCAGCAAAATGTCTGTAATTATGGCTATAATTCCTACCGTTATTATGATTATTATTATTATTATAATAATAATATTTTCTATTATTATAGTTATTATTATGACTATCATTATAATGATCATTGTAAAAATTATTTCTACTAAAATTATTATGATTATTATTATAAAACCATTTTCTACTATTACAGTTATTATTGTGACTATTATTATAATGACTATTATAAAAGTTACTTCTAAAATTGTTACCTCTAATATTAAAATTTTTCCGTCTAAAGTAAGTATTTCGCCACGTGTTTATTCCCCCCCTTTGGCCCGTTGTTGGAACCAGAGAGGAGCTTCTACGTTTCCCTGTATTAAATTTTTATCGTTGATGTTGATTGTAGAGTTTCTTGAAGTCTCGCATATTGTCTCCATTAGATTTGTGATTGTCCCAATTAGAGAAATCATTTCTTCTGTTGTTTTTTTCTGCATAGCTATTAAGCGTTCTATTTCACTTTCGTGAGTGGAAAATCCTCCTTGTCCATTTTGAGAAAAGTTGTCTTCTTCTCCCATTCCCCCATTTTGGGGAACCTCGTGAGGGATAAGTGAATTGGGGTTTGAGATTTCAGGCCAAGTGGTAGCAGTCATCTTGCTTCTTGTTTCAATTTTGGGCGAATTTTTAACGGTTTTCCTCCTTCTTCTTGGGAGATTTGGAATTGATATATATTTTTTTTTTTTGTAGTTTGAATTGTTTTATTTTATTTTGTATGTTTTTTGTGTGTGTGTGTTTTGATCGGCACTTTTTTTTTCTCACTTCACTGATTAAAATTTTGTTTATTTTTATGATTTTGCGTTTGTTTCACTTCACTTTTGTATATCAAATGTTTGTTTGTTTCGTCACCGTGGGTCACCATTCTTTGTATCAACCCTTTGAGAAGTTAGATACAGTGATAAGGAAGGGAGTAATTACTTTTATTTTTAATTTCTAAGATAATTATAATCAGGTAGTAAAATTTAAAATGCAATCAATTCATTAGTTAACACAATGGCCAGTTCACAGTTATTAATAATATTTGCTCATTTAACATATAATTTTTTTTAATTCAAAACACAATTTTCCGGCCTTAAGAAGCTCGACACTTCAATGCGAACTGCTCTTCTTGTATCTTGAAAGCCTAACTGCCCTTTGCTTTCTCTCAAATGCCAAGGGCGTTTCCTTGAGCGCACCGCCAGTGACTCACTCTCCAAAATAAGTGCCAACAAAAGGTTGTTAAATATTTTTCATATATAAAAATTAATGAGTAAAATTATTTCGATATATCAGAGCTAAGTGCATACAAAAGGTTGTTAAATGATCTTTTCATGTATAATAAAATAATAGTAAAATTTGATATACAGAGCTACTATGAGAGGTGTACATAATTATTGTGAGGCAAGGAGAAATCCTGCCCTCACATATATATATATATAATAGTATATATATATATATATAATATATATATATATATTATAAAATATATAATATATATAGTATAGTATATAATAATAATATATATATATTATATTATAATATATATAGTATAAAGTGAATGATGAAAGACAATTCATTAAGGACAAAAAATAAAAGTGCGAAAGGACATGATATCACTTGAGAAAATCTAATAAGCTTATAAATTTTTTCTTTTTTCAGAAAAGCGACCAGAGACCAATCATCGTTATATGAAAAACCTGTCCAAACATAAGCTCATCACTTTCTGCTTTAATTACAGCATCAAAAAAGACCAATTGAATATGTGTAGGTGTGAGGTAGGTAGTACTGTGTGTGTTTGTGCAGGTGTGTTGGTTGTGTGGGTTGTGTGCAGTGGTGTTATTTTGTGTGTTGTTAGTTGAGTATATATGATAATATATATATATATATATTATATTATATTATATATATATATATATATATCTATATATATTATAAATATATATATATATATATATATAATAATATTAATATATATATAATACCTTTTTAAGCCATAGGGGCAAATAAAAACATTAAGCTTTGTACAAAAAATGGTAAAGACTGGGAAATTCATTTTTATGATTAGCTTAAATTTATTAAAACGAGAAAAAAGACACAACTGTTCTTTGTAAGGTGATATTTTCAAAATATAATTAATTAAATAGTTGACAAAAAAGTAAAAAGATAAAGATATATTTTTTTCCGCTTCCACCTAAACTTATAAATGAGTAAGCTTAGGCAATTTGTTTCAGTTTAAAATTTGATTTATGTACGTAGTTTGTAGAAAGAATGTAGACGCCATGACACTTTTTTTTTTTAATTAAAGGAATACCTGAGTAGATACACGGACCCCAATGCATGCAGTCGACCGCGGACAAACGCGGCTTCTGGAATACCGGTGCTAAAATTAAAATTAATTCTTCCTTTTTTGTGCATCAATGAAAGGACGAAATCCTAGCGTAGGTAAAATTAATTCCCAGCAGAGTAGCATCACCAACCATTCCGATACTAATTTATTATTGTCCCTGGTTAATA
>JABUQX010002211.1:0-27500 GCA_015478945.1 Trachelipus rathkii | reverse complement strand
GACTGGAACCCAACTACAAATCCACCCCCTCCACCTCTTTCCCATCAACCTTCGCACCTTAAATGTGAAAGAGATTTACACAATGATTATATACCTTTTGCACTAGTATTGAATTCAAATATAGGAAGGTGCGGCTTAGAAGCGATCTTTTCATCATATATTGGCCCAGCATTGCTAAATACTCTCGAACTTTGAACATAAGTTGGAGGACAAAGCCCAAATAGTTTCCTTGCAAGTTACTCAAGCGTGGTACGAATTTCTGCTTAACATTCCACCCCAACTGATTGGATCAATATTTGAAATCTAATCGTTTTTCTGGTGATATTCTTCAATCACGCACTACATCTTTTGTAATGCGTGTGTTTCTCATCACTACTGGACTGTAGAAATTCTCCAGAAAATCTGTTATTGATTTACTTATAGAAGTTGTTGGTTCTGAGGTTTCTGTTTTTTTCCTTTTAAATGGTGGCGAATTAATAGACGTTCGATTGAAGTTTTTCAACTGAAACACAAAGTAACGATTTAACTTGTAATATTGTTACAAAAAAACTTGCTTTATAACGGGGATCTATAATCTGCAATAGTATTGAAGGGTCATTAATGTCCACAATAACCAAAAAGTTTTTCTAGCTCTAGTTTAATTACATCTTCCATTCTTTTTAAACACGCGCATCATTTTTCATTTAAAGATGGTTCAAAGTGCTTCCTTAGCGTTGAGATTAATGGTTATACATCGGAGGCAGAAGCTGTAGAGTGTGCTGATTTTTTTTGGTGAGTAAAGCTCAAATGGTTTTCATAGCTTAGATGCAGTGTGACCTGATGTCATTTTCTCCACAATTCATAAAAATGTTAACTTGAATTCGAACTGGCGTACGAAGCAAGAGGTTCTTGAGCAATATCTTTCTTCCAGCATATGAAGTGTACTATTCCATGAGTTGTAAGTGTCTTGATAAATTTAAGCATGGAATAACAAGACGTTTTTGACATTGCCTTCAACTCATTTTCAATTTTCATTTTCTTTTTCAGATTCATCTTACGTATTTTTATTATAAATTCTTTATCAAATCTCGACAATACACATCCCGCGCTAACATCCGCAGGTTCAAAGGCGCGATGCGGATGCAGATGCGGCATGTGGATCGGATCTTTAATAATGTGTGGATGCTCCGCGGATGCGGATGCTGATGTTTCCCGCTGCATCACTAAATGTATTATTATATATATATAATATATATATATATACTATATATTATATATCATATATAATAATATATATATATATATATATATAATATATATTATATAATATATTGATATATATAATATATTAAACGACCTTGGTATTATTAACATCACATTTTGCCATACATTATACAAAATAGCACTTCGTTAGTTCAATTATATAGTAATAAAAATAACTTTAAAATAAAGTGAAGTTGAAAGAAAAATATTAAAATGATATAATTTAAAACTTTTTACTTATCCTTTTTCTAATTATTAAATATAAAATTATTGCAAAATATTAAAAAGGAAATTGAAATAAAATATCTTATGGGTAACTGTTTTAAACAATGCAGACTTTGACAAACAATTTCATAGCATTGCGTTTCGATGTAAAGTATATCATATGCGATGTAAAATATATTATATGAAGCAGTTTGAGTAAAAGTCAAATCAATTCGACCGGTATCAATATCTTTCCACGCGATATGAAGTATGTTCCTTCCATTTCAGTTATTTATAATTATAAATTCAGAAGTTTCGGGTTGAAGATTAAAATCTAATTTAAAAATTATCATTGGCAATTTACATAAAGTTTTTAAGGTATAAAATCAGGTCAAACTAAATTAATTTGCAAAATAATAAGGAGATTATTATTTTAAAAGGGATTGCTGTAATTAAGGTGAAGATAGGGATATGATCTTGTTGTAAAAGATTCAAATATTATTTATATTGGGCAGGTTATAGGTAGGTTAATGATGATTGTAAGGTATGGAAGAAAACGGGTTGATGAATGGTTAAGTTGGATGACAAGATTATGAAGTCTTGGTGATGAGGTATTAATGAGTCTTGTTACACAAGAATTTGGAGAGTGTGTGTAATATTCATTTGGATGGCTTGAGTAGAGAAGAAGGTGTACAAAAGGTGTGAGGGGAATTGGATTGAAGGTATGGGAAGGAGAAACAGAGCCAGACATGAAAAAGTTTTAGAATACTATATCAAGAGAAAAGATGAGAGTATGAGGCAGTATGTGAGTAGACATAATATAATTCAATATAAGTGTAAAAAGACTGGGAGTCGATTTAGGTGTGGATATGAGATGTGTGCATCTCTTGGAAGGGACAAATATAGAAATGAATCAGAGACAATATTGTTCGCTTATTGTGGTAAGTATGCATGGGTGTTCCAAGACTTTAAGAATGGGTTGATCAATGTATATGAAGGTTTAGGGGGAAAAGGTAAGAGGAGAAAGGGGTTGGTGGACAAAGGCATGAGAATAGATGGAACAAAGGAAAATTTGAGAGTTAGAGGAGAGGAAGAAGAGAGAATGAATCCTAGGAACAATATGAGTAGTGTGAAAGATAGAATCTACATTTGTATATCATTTTGCTGCTAGATGTCCCAGCAAGGGACAAATGAATATGGTTAAAGTAAAAGGAAGTATAGGGGGTAATGTGAGAAGTGATAAACAGGCTCGGTACTAATTTCAGGCTTTGGTAGAGGCAAAGAATTTCTTAATAATGCTATGAACCGACATAGGCAACTTAGACAGGACTCTCAGGCTATTTATTGATAGGTTTTAGTAGATAATAAATGATTCAGAAATAGATTTATCGTGGTGTTTGTATTCAAACAGAATTGATTTTTAAAAATGTAACTGTCATTCATGGGAGCTCAATTTGCATTTTGTAGTACTAAACCATGCCATCACACAACATTTTATTTTAAAGCAACATATTCGTTTTAGTGCTTTCTCTGTTGTTGGTGTCTGATTTTTAAATTGTTTTTCTAAAATATGATATAATTATTAAGTAATAGTTAGCTTTTCCCATCCATCTCCCTAAGTGATATGCTCCTGGATTTCTGTAAATGTATTCCTTATTGCTAGTTCCAAAAATTCTTGATAATCGTGACGAGTTTGATCCTCATTAACTTTATTTTTGGCATACTGTACACAACTTCATTTACATTCAATCTTTTATTGTTATAATTATGGTCTTAACCCAACATCTGTATCCTGTCCTCGACATGTCAAGAACTATTGTGCCATTATCAATATCGTTCCATGTTATAATGAAATCTTTTAAAATAAAGGGATCTCTGACCCTTTAGTGGGTGAAAGTTGTACTTTAATAAAACCCTTATACACAAAAATATACAATTTCATAAATAATTTGTGGATACGAACAAGCAAAAAAACCTGATATCCACTGTTTAAAACAATTTTGGTTCGAGAAGATAACAGGCGCCATCTAGCCTCCCTTATTGCTGGCAGTTGGTGTAAACAAACAAAAAAGCTTGAGACCAAATCGTAGTGTAATAATATAAAGCGCCTGATATCTCTACACTCTGTTCCTGAGGTTGAATTATGTTTCTGGAAACCCTAGAAAAGAGGTTGTTCTAGATCATTTGAAATCTGTTGCTATCACTGGGTTATGTCGATCATGATTTTTCGACAGATATCGGGAGACACTTTCATACACAGTGTGTCGGGTCAAGGCAACTTTTAATTCGAATAATAAAATTTAGATCCAGCGCTTACATCGTTGGCTTTGTTATTTGCGACAAACTTTTCTGTACACCTTTTAATGGACGAGCCCGGTTGAAGGAGCATATTCTCGTCATGATTTAAATTTAGTGCTCAACAGCAAGCATGTTCATATTTAATAGCATCTCTGTCCGCTAACTTTCACATCTACTGTGCCGCTGATAAGTCTATGCTGTCCAATATTTCTTTCCTAGCTTGTTTTATTGGGTGAAACACTGGAGCTACTCACTGACACGACAGATATCAATTTTTGGAAAAAGCTGAAGTTAGATGATTGGGATTGTTAGATGATTTGAATAGTTTCTGCAGTAGTTACTATCTGAGAGTCTTGGGTTTAGCTCTTCTCTGATGAGGATAACAAATTACATTCTGAAATATGCATTTCAAACTACGATTACTCGATATTATGATAGACAATAGCGTTGTGAAATATACTGTAATGTGTAATAAACATCAGGTTGGCAGTAAGTGAAATTGGTAAATAAATTACTATTTTAAAAATGATTACATAACTTTACTCGCCTAAATTTTTTTTACAATTTTATCCCTATTGCCGTAACAAACACACTGTGATTCTGAAACTCTTACCACGCTTCCTAATCTATAACTCCTTCATGTCACTGTTAGCCGCAAGGTGGATATCTAAACTATATTTTCCTCTATTTGATCAATATCCACTGAACTTAGCATGACATATATCGTAGACAGATCAACTAGACTATCTTCAAATTCTCTTTCTTTTTGTCTAAACTCACTCTTTTTTGTGTGTGCTTTTCTAGGACCTCTTCTGTTTTACGTCTCCGTCAGTTTTGATTTTTTTTTGTTTTTTTTTAATATATTTCTAGTATATTTAATCCTAACAATCAATTTAAGTGGTAACTCGGACATGATTCAAAAATATATAGGACCTTTTACCTTTTACAAAAGCTGCATTTTAATTTTTATTTTATGGTTTCTTATTTAAACCAGTATTTACATCAATGGTAAACCGCAAATATTGCAGGAGTCGGGGTCTCTCGGCCCTCTCTGGGGAAACTACAGGGTAGGAACTATTTTTCCTCTCCCCCCTCCGGGGGAGGATCTGCTGAACCATCACTCTTTGGTATTTAGGTGTCGCGGGGATTCCTCCGCCCTACGGGGTATGGAAAACGTCCCCCCCTCTGTTCCCCGTCGGCTCGAGCCCCCTAATTTATTTTTTTTTTTTTGCTTTTTTTTACATTTTTGTAATAAGCTTTATACGCTGATTTCAATATGTAATTTGGTTTTTATACTGTAAGTGGTTCGTACTTTTTACGAGTATTTCATTATGAAATTTTTTATTTTTCTTAAAATTATCAAGAATAAGCTATATAAGCTGATTCCAAATATGTTAATTGTTTTTTTTTCTGTAAAGTGTCGTACTTTCGAGATATTATCATTTATCATTTTTTTTTTTTTATCATTTTTTGTTTTTTAACAATTTTGTAATAAGCCTTATTACAAAACCCCTAGTAACATTCCAAATATGTAATTGGTTTTTTCTGTAGGTGTCGTACTTTTCGAGATATTTCATTTTTGAAACAATATTTAACGAAATAAATGTGATTTTTAAAAAATCGATTTAAAAGTTTAGACTTTTGAATCATGTCCGGTTACACTGAAATTCGATTGTTTATCATATAGTAAGCGGAATATATTGGAAAAAACAAAAACAAAAAAAAATAAACTGACGGAGTCGTAAAACAGAATAGGACCCTTTTCTAGTCCGCGATGATATATATATTCGTATAACTTTTTACATTTCCTAATGCAGTCCGAACGATCTTTCGTTGGTATACTTGTCATTCTGCATAACAATACACATTCATCAATTACTATTATGTACTATTATGTAAATTTAAATATACTGTACGCAAGTTATAAAATAAGACAAATAAAAAATCTCCTCGAGAGAGGAGTTTACTCCCGGTAATTTATTTTCTATTGAACCGAATAAAAACTGTTAAGTTGTCAAGAATACATTTAATTTTAAAAAATTTAAAATTAAAAATAACCTAAAAATATATTAAAACACTGGAATATTATAGAAAAAAAGAAATTATCTTTATAAACTCCTGATCACTGTGCAGTATGTACTTCATCTGACAACGACATTTACCGTAAGACCAAGGTATATGGAAACGGGCCCACAGCCACGCACTAATCCCCCGAGGCAGCATAACAACTGTCGCAAGTTAATACTTTGAAAAACCCTATTAGATAAAACATGGCAACTTTTGACGCCAGTGAGGCACGGGTTGGTGCTAACCGATTGACTTCAAACTTGGAATATAATACTTAAAGATGAAATGGAACAAATCTACGGGGTCCTTATATATAAATACAATAACTTTAACTTCAATAAAGTAAGGATAGCATCATATATATATTATTATATATATCTATTATATATATATTATATATACGATATAATCACTATGAGTATATAAAATGAGAGGATATAAAACCATATATATAATATATATAATATTATAGTATATATTTATAACATATATAGTATATAAATATTTTATTCAGTATATTTTTTATATTATTGAAAAATATACAGTAATAAGATATATTGTTTTACTATTATATATATACCTATTAATATTCTTGTCATATATAAATATTAATATAATATATATATATTATATATATATATATATATATATATATCCAACATAGACTTGAATATAAAGTAATTGATTTACTAGACTCAATACATGTATTATAAAGCTTATAACTCCTTTTATTCAAAGGCTGACAACTTAAATAAATTTCTTTCATTGAAAAGATACAACGTGGAACGTCGTTACATTAGCAACAAAAGAACTTATTCAACATTAATACAACGAAAAGGTACAACAGAAAAGAGTCTGCTTTAGTGTTATATAATCATGCAAAAATTCTGTTTCAATATTCATGAATTAATACATAAATCGTAAGTTTCTTTTATTATGTAGCAAAAAATAAAAGAAAAAAAACAGCCGCTTTAAATTGAAGATTATTTCGAAACCAGAAGATAAGGTAAACATAATAATAATAATAATAATAATAATAATAATAATAATAATAATAATAATAATAATAATAATAATAATAATAATAATAATAATAATAATAATTAATAATAATAACAACAACAATAATAATAAATAATAATCAATAATAAATAAATCAATAATCGATAATAATAATAATAATAACTAAATACATATAATAATAATAATAAAATAATAATCATAATAATAAGTGGAAGTTAATAATAATAATAATAATAAGTAATACATTTAATAATAATAATAATAATAATAATAATAATAATAATAATAATATAATATAATAAATAATATATAATAATACTAATAATATAATCAATAATAATTATATAATCCACAATAACAATAATAATAATAAATAATATAATATAATAATAATATATATAATAATAATAAATAATAATAATAATAATATAATAATAATCACATAATAATAATACTAAACCAAAATTAATAATAATAATAATAATAATAATAATAATAATAATAATAATAATAATAATAATAATAATAATAATAATAATAATAATAATAATAATAATAATAATAATTAAAACATCTTCAAAAATTACTCCTAATATTTAAAAAAAGAAAAAAGAAAAGTAATAGTAATAATAGTACAAAACATGTAAGAATAATAAAAAAGAATAATAATTACATAATAATACAATACAAAATAAAAATAATAAATAATAATAATAATAATAAATAAATAATACATAATAATAATAATAATATAATGGGAGATAATAATAATAATAATAAAATAATAATATACTAACAATACAATAATATAATAATATAAATAACTCAATAATAATAATAATCCACATAATAATAATATAATAATAATAATTTATAATAATAATAAAAAATCATAATAATAATAATAATAATAATAATAATAATAATAATAATAACAACATAGAAATTCTATATCAGCTTTTGCTTTAATATAAGTTTTCCTTTTAGCTTCCAATTCACGAAATATCTTCCTCTATTTATAATTTTAATTTAATCTTAAAATTTTTTAAAATGATTATAAATTTTATGAAAATCTCAAGGGTATTTCTAAGCCAATAATACCAAGGCCGGTTTCGTCCTTAAACCTAGACCATTCTTCAAGAGTGGTCGATTCACTAGCAAATGAATGAATTTTATTTATACAGCAAGATTCAAGATTTTAAATATATAATCTAAATAAAATGATATTCATTTCATAATTATATTTAATTAAGAGTACATTACGTTAAACTTTTTGTTAATATATGGCTTGTGATGTCTTATATAATAAGCTTCAGCTATTTCTAGTTTTTGCGCTTCGCATGAGGAGTGTAAAATTTTAAATAAGTGACTTTGATATATCAGGTATTCAGGTATAGTTGGCTTGTTATGCTCGTTGAACAAATGTTCATTTTATTTTAGTGGGTTTTAAAGAGGTGCTGGAATGCCCTATCCTGTTAATACTATTAATCGTGCTAGCCAATATGACAATCGACGTATAGTCAGACTGGGACATGCGAGTTGGTACACGACATGGGGATTAATTGAAAGTGTATCCTAAGTAGAGAAGCAGGAAGAAAGTTTTTTTTTGTTTAGTTCTATAGTTTAGCTGTGGTTTTTGAGTTGCTTGTATTAATAATGCCGTGTAGGCATTTTTCCTCTTTATCGAAGTCTTTTGCATTTGAAGATTTTAAAAATAAATAAGTTTTGTAAACTTTCAGAGATATTGTTCGAATTGTCCTGTATTATAGAGCGGTGTGGTGTGAATTTTTTTGAGTTTATATTTTTTTCTGCTAAATTTAAAGGATGGTTTAAGTTAATCATGTTCTGTTAATTATTTTAACTTCAACATCAAATGATTCACAATCCTAGCGCAATTTATAAGCTCTATATATGAGTATTTTAACAATTGAAGTCTAGGGAGTAGGGGCTGTAATTAAGGTATAGACAATTATCAGTTGGCTTGACATGTATACCTGTAAAAAAAGGTTCCATCATCATTAAATTTCATTTTAATATCCAAAAAGTTTATAATATTATTTAGAGATGTTTCAGATGTGAATTTGCAAGGAAAAGAAAGTCTTTGCAAGCGAATATGAATTTTCCTTTTACAATGTCAGTAAACGCGCTCCCAAAATTAGTAAAGGTGTCCTCAGACGTGTCTTAGCCATAGAAGGGCTGGTTAATGGGTTATTTTCCTTCAAAATTCTATTTTCTATCTACAAGCAACTCAAAAATCACAGTTAAAAATACCGCAAAGCAAGAAAACTTTCTTCTTGCTTCTCTATTAAGGATATACCCTTTTCAGTTAATATCACCATGTACGTATACCAATCACACATGGTCCCTGAGTCTGAACTGTAACGTCGACGTATATTGGTTACTCCGACTTCATACATTTTAAAACGATATAGGTCATAGAATTATCAGTCTAACGATAAAAGTCAATGTATTTGTTATATATCATTATATAAACTTTATTCACTGAGAATAAGAAGACAACTGCACCTTCGCTCTCCAATCAAAGTAATATAAAACACTACACTCAAACGTATACATCAGACAATCACAACCAAAGGCCATTAACATAAAGTTTATTTGAGCATTGTCAATGACAATATAATATAAAAATGCTCCCAACCAATTTAATAAATTTTATCAATCTTTAATTCTTTGATGTAAAATAATCATCTCATTTGTTCAAAATCGAAACCTCTGCAAATGATGTCAGCAAAATGACCATGAGTGGTTGCGAGTATTTAAAAAAAATATAAATATGTACTCAGTAAGTGATTTGTGTGATGCTAATGGGCGTTCTTTCCATAAAAAGATGGAGCTGGGACAGCCAATTTTCCCACCACTATTAAAGCTAAAAGAAACTTAAAATAATATAATAATAATAATATAATAATATAATAATAATAATAATAATAATAATAATAATATAATAATAATAATAATAATAATAATAATAATAATAATATAATAATAATAATAATAATAATAATAATAATAATAATAATAATAATAATAATAATAAGTATGTTAGGTCACATATTCAGACATTTAACCCGGACTTACTTATTAAAGAAATTTCGAAAAATATCGTTGCCGTTGGCGATAGCATCAACGAGCAAGGTACTAGGATGACACGTTTACTTTCCTATGAGCACATGTTTAGCTTTGCTCTTTTTAATTATATACAAAATATGCGTGATATTAGAAAGTTTAATCATATACATAATAACAAGAACAATAATCTATATACTATATATATTTATATATATATATATATATTATATTATATATATATATATATAATATATATATATACTATAGTAGTATATATATAAATATACTTACAGATTTTACCACCACGGTTTTCCCATGTCATGGTACTCCCCAGGAAACGCTTCAAAATAAACCGTAAAACCCACCCAGGCAAGTCTAGCGCAAATCTTTAAGTGACCGCTAAGATGTGCGACTTTAAAGAGAAGAGGACCTAAATTATAACATTTGGAAAAACTAGAAGATGTATGAAGAATTCTAACAGAACAGAATGGTTTGGATAGAAGGAAGCAACCACCCAAACGACGAGTCTGGGGTTTTCGAATACTCACTCCAAAACCGACCCACAAAACTAAGCACTAAAGCAAATTTATGCGAGAACAAGGCACCCTTGTGCTGCAGTGAGTTCGGCGCAATATAGGTTCCAATGCGGGGAGACGGCCCCAACTCCCGAAACATCTGCCGTTGTGAATACTTATAGAAAAGAGATTGTGCGCCACAACCGTCACGTCGCAGAGATAGGTTGATCAAGAATGCTTGATGTATGGGACAGTTCTTATTCTCTAGGCTTAGACTCAGCCATATCCAAAAAAGGTGTAGAGTCGGAGCCCCCACCCACAAATGTGAGAAAGCATACTCTTCAAGCAACACGGCGAATAAGGGCCCTTTATATAAACTGGAGTAGCTTGGCAGAGCGAGAAAAATCCCATCAACCTGAACAGAAACTCCCAGCTTTTTTTGATGACCGCCCTAGCAACCGTTTTGATATGAGGTTTCCAAGACGTTTTTTTTCGTTAGTTCAGACCGAGGAAAGCTGTATTATGCTATGCTTATTGAGGTGATAGTCGTTAATGAACCTTCGAAGGAAATAGGAAATTTGGGAGGTGTTTTTGAGATGGAAATGTAAAGAAGAGATGGAGATGTAAAGCATTCGGTGGCTCCACCTGGAAATCTTTAGATATGTCAACTTCAGCGTCACCAAACGAGAGAACTACCCATATTCCCTTTGGGAAGAGACCATAAATGACGAGATTGTTGACGGCATCATACCCCCGACACCATGTTGATGATCAGAAAGAACGGAATGAGACTCCAGATGATCCATGAAATGAGAGTTAAGAAGAGTTTCAAAGATTTTAGATAGAATATAAGTGAGAGCTATTATAGGGCGATAGTTAGAAGGATCAGAGCGGCTACCCTTTTTAGGGATTGGCTTAACATTTGCCCGCTTCCAGCACTAAGGAAATATATTAGTATTAAGCCATAGAGAGTAAAGTTGAGAGAGCACAGACACTAGCTCGGAAGCACACTCCCTCAAAACAAGGGGAGGAATACCATCCGGCCACTGGCTATCCTGACGTTCATAAATCTCAAAAAATCCTATGCACCTGATCATGCGTAATCAAAGGAAGAGACATGTGAAATCTGAGAAGGAGTTGGAGGATGGATGCCGGTATCATCCAGATTTAAAAAAAGGAGGCCGAAGAGATTAGCCTTTTCAGTAGGAGAGTTAGCTACAGATCGAATAAGAGGAGGAAAGGCCTATTTACAAAAGTTGTTAGAGGTGTTTTTTGGCAAGAGGCCAGAAATTTTTATCAGTAGGAGAGCAAAGTTGATAATGCGAGAGTTAAATGGTTGAAGCAGTTTGAAAATTAGGCAGAGTAACAGTTGATAATATAAATAATTATGGACTAAAAGGACCTAATATTATGTTACTCTTTCTGATGGCGCGAGAATCAGGATCCATCGAACCTTGATTTTGTGAAGAAAAAAGATTTAGTTGAAGATGGAAGGAACCTGCCATAAAACCCCATCGGTGATACGGCCTTCTCTTTTTCGGCGTGACGAAAGTGTTTTCTAAAGTCACACAAGATTCAATCCTAAGATAAATTCCAAAAAGAAACAACGCAATGCCCCAAACCAATTAACACCCAATTAAAGACCAGAAATACGTTGGGGCATGGAGGCCTGCTGAAGCAAAATAATTTATATAATTAGGAGCCGCGAGATTGTGGTCAAAGTTACCGATAGGAGGGAAAATGATGTATTTATAACGAGAAGGAGTAGTGATAAAACAGTTAAGCGTGTTCAAAAATTGGTTAGGTCGATCTGAGATATTGTAGGTTCCTTAATCAACTGTTCCAGATCGTTGAGAACATTAAATGTTTTGGCCTCCTCCATTCCTGCATCAAAATGAGAGGAGCCCAATCATTCAGTGGTGTACGTTGAAATCCCCTAAATAGAGGATCTCATCATTTGGATGGTAAGAAATAACAGTCTCATGAGTAGTAGTAAAATATTCAAACAGGAAGTGAAAACCTGATCCAATAGGCGAGCAGCAGCAGAAACACAAGATAGTGGTAGTAGTAGGGAGAAAGATTTTAAGCCAGAGAACATCAAAGATAGGAGATTCAACATTCTTTAGACGTGTTACAGGAGTGTAAATTGTTATATAGACATAGACTCCACCATTTCGTCTGAAATTATAGAAAAAATTATAGTTGGAGATATTAAATAAATTTAAAAATGATTCCCTGGCTAACTGGGTCTCAAACAGTAATAAAATGTTAGGTTGAGAGTTAGAGAAGTAATATTCTACAGATTCATGATTAGCATTCAAGCCACAGACGTTGGCAAAGTGAATAAAGAACCCCAGTCTTCGCTCACATTTAAGTCTTCTCTGTCTGATCATTCCAACAACCACTCACACAAGCAAATCCCCAAGCTCTCATGCACGTGAAATGCTGATGGCACAATAACTAAATCTAATTGGCTCAAAATAGTCTTTGATAACCTATATAAACGAGTAAATAAATAAATAGACAACAATAAAGAGGCCCGAAAATCATAACTAATCAACTGTCAGACACACTCAAGCTAACTTACGGGTAGATATTCTGTTAAAACCTAAAATAAACTTTATATTAGCTAATGCTAATTAAAAGGAATACTAGAGCTAAATTCCGATGATATATTAAACCAGGGGTTTCCAAACTTTTTTCACCGCGGCACCCTTGTTGTGCTAAAAAAATTCGCGGCACACCTACTCTTAAATTGGTATGACTACTTAGTCTTAGGTCTTATGAAAACAAGAAAGCGCAATACAAATTTAATGCTCATTTACCTTTAATGGGAAGAATGAAACTGTTTTAACGAAATTTTCATTATTTTCTTTAAGTTTATGGCAAGTTTTGTCAATTTTACCCTTAAATCCCTTGACGCTGAAAGTTTACTCCTGTGTTTGTTTTTTTATGTACGCATACGTTGAGAATGCAAACTCACATAGGTAAGTGGAATTAAAACGCACGTCTTTTTAATGCAATCTTGTCAACAGCATTGTTTTCTGCATACACTTGCATCAAGAACCCTTCTTGGCCCTCTTTGTGGTATTTAAGTTTCAAAGTGCTGTCTTCACTGATGTCCAGCAGATTTTCAAAAAGCTTCATTTGTATGCTTACGTTTCGGGTCGCACGAAAACGGGTTTGTCATCCAGCTGTAGACATCCTCAGAATCAATATCAGGAAACTACTCAACAATGGTTTTTTCCGAACCTTCCAAGTGGGCAGTAATAATTTCAAGGAAGTTCGGTTGAAGATGGATCTCATTTTGTTTTGACAATTCTGCAACCAATTAAATTGGAGATTGTCTCTGCTCTTAACACATGCTTCAAAAAAAAAAAAAAAATTTGGCCAGATTATCCGAATTGTGCTCCTCCCTTCCCTTGAAGAGATTTGGTGGTTTCATTTAGTTTCGAATATGTCGGAAGGGTATCCCAATTTAAGCAGCCAAACGACATCAGTAATTTTTTGAATAAAGACTGCTCTGTAAATGTGACCACCAATGCATCGTTTAGTACAAAAGTCTGGCTAAATCTTTCCCCTTGAAAGCCACAGCACTTCTGTGTGCAGCAAGAGGTGGAAGTGTTCCATACCCATATCTTCGGCGGCAAGTTTTAAAAGGCGTGCTTGAGGCGCTCTTAACATGATTAATTTTCTTCACAGCATCATCCAGCACGATTTTTGAATCTTTGCATCTTTCCTTGGGCCAGGAAATGCCATGTAGACACAGTGGCAGTGGTGGCGCTTTTCTGCCACATGCTTCACCTAGACACCGCTCCCTTCGTTTTGTTCCAAACCATTGCGCGGCTCCATCAACTGCAAATATACATACACTTGCTCCATTCCAAACCATTTCCTGTACAAATTTGTCGATAGCATTGAAAATTTCGTTGCCAGTGGTTTAAGTAAATCTCAAGCACTTCGCTCATTAAAAGTTCCTCTTCTATTTGCATTGCGAATGGCCTCACAAACACAAGAAGAACAGAAAGTCCCTCTACGTCCTGGTACTTTCATCAAGCGCAAACTAAAAAATTCCACAAGTTTCAACTTATAAGTTCATTCCTCGACGTTCCTGAAATTATGTTAATGCCTTGCTTATAGTATTTGGTAGCTGCCACATATCAATCTTCTTGGCCATATCTGCACCTAAAATGAAACTAACAACATCCTTCAGGCAAGTTTTAGTTAATGGCTCGCAATAGTATGCGGTTTTCCAGTTTTGCAATATGTAACTGACATATTATATATATATATAATATTATATTAATATATAATATAAATATAATATATATATATATATATATATATATATATAATTATATATATATTATGTATAATGGTTCATTCCTTCTTCGACTAAATCTTTCCTCCTCATAAGTCCATGTCGATCGGCTGTTCTCTGGCCATTCACTAGAGACAGCGCAGTATCGGGAGGTTGGAAAAATTCCGTTCTCCTATCACTCTTGCTAATTTCATTTCAGCTAGAAATCGTTTGCAGGGATACTCTTCACGAGCAAAGCGGGCTTCATCAAACGAAAGGCCGCTAACCTCCTTGTTCTCCTACTGACCAAATCTTCGTGGCTCTTGACCAAAAACCATCTCCCAACAAACTTCTGAAATCCGTTCTTTCCTCCTCTATTCGATTCTGATGTTCTGTGCTAATTCTCATACTAAAAAGGCCAATTCTCTCCGGCCTCCTATTTTCCCTAACTCAACCCTGGCGATTCTTGCATTCCTCATCCTCCTCCTTCTCCTCTCAGGTGTCCTATCCCTTTGCCCGTGATTACATTTGATCGGGTGCATGGGCTCCGAAATCTCGAAACTTAGAAGCGTGGCCCGGATGGCAATTCCTCCCGAGTTTGAGGGAGTGTCTCCGTGCGTCCCCCCCCTCGTTCAACTATATTCTCTATTGCTCAATACTAGCCTTTCCCTCAGTGTTGAAGCACGCACAGTCCAACCTTATTCCGAAAAAAGAAGCCGCTCTTGATCCTTCCAACTATCCCCTATAGCTCTACTTGTATTCTATCAATCTTTGAAACTCTCTCAACTCTCATTTCTTAGATTATCTGGAATCTTCATTCACTTCTTTCCGATCGCAGTACGGCTTTCGGCGCTCGGGGTCTTCTGGCATATACTTTCCTATCTGACTGATTTATTTTCCGCTCTTAGAACTACGGGAGACTTGCGTGTGGCGCTTGACATATCCAAAGCTTTTGACCGGTATGCACGCGTCACTTGCTCTCCAAGCTCCCCTCCTTTGGGTTTCCTCCTTCTCTTTGGCTTACTATTGTCTAGTTTTCTATCAAATGCTCAATATCGCTGTTGTTGATGGGCGACTTCTTCTTCCTTGTCTGTCAATAGTGGTTTCCTCAGTGGTCTTTCTTATCTCCTACTTTATTCCGACTTTTCATTAAGACTTCTCCCTGCACATCTAACTCTATTCACTCATTGCCGAGACCTCGACCCTCATTCTTCGAACTCATTTCAATTCTGCCTCCTCTTTACCAGAATTGCCTCTCGTCTTTAATCTTTTCCGATTCTATTCTCGCTGATCTGGATAGAATTTCCGTGTGGGGTCGTCTAAACCTTTGTTTTCAATTCTTAAAAACTCAACTCTACAAATCTCTCCCTCTCTAAAGACACCTTCTAGCTTTCCTATCTCTTTCGTCTCTCGTCTCTCCTGTGGACATAAAAATCCTTAGCCTTAACATAACAAAAATGTCTTGGAAACCTTCACATCACAACGGTTTGCTAGGGCGTTGAAAAGAAACTGGGAGTTCTGTTAGACTGCGAGATTTTTTTCCTTTCCCAGTTGCTCCAGCTATACAAGGGCCTCATCCGCCCTTGTATGAGTACTGTCCATATCTGGGGGGCTCTGGTTTCACCCGGCTATTGGATTGGGTCGAGTCAAAAGGCCAAAAGCTTATAAACTGTCTTTACTCTTCAGTTCACTTGACCCTCTATCTATGCGGCGCGATGTTGCCTTATCTCTTTTCTATAAATACCGCAGCGGCAGGTGCTCGAGGAGCTTATCACTCGTGTACCTCCACCGTTACGTCGCCCTCGTATCACTAAGGGTGCTTTGTCTGCACATGAGTTTGTGTTGATGTAGTAATTCCAGGATAGTTCGCTGCGGTGTTCCTTCTTTCCTCCACATCTGTTTGTGGAATTCTCTTCCTCTTCTGGTTCCTGCTGAATTTAACTCCCCCACTTCAAAGCCTGCGTCTGTGCTCATACGCGTAATTTGCGCTAGAGGTTGATTTGGCAGGCGATGCAACACCCCCTCCTGGAATAGCGGCTCTGCCCGTGAGTGGTGGCTGACAACTGTAAAAAAAAAAAAAAAAAAAAAAAAAAAAAAAAAAAAAAAAAAAATGATATATTATAAGTCACTAAATCACTAATGACTAATTAATACAGTTTATTAAATCATTAAGAAATAATCAAAGTTCCGTAAAATCCACTGGAATCTTTTTGCAATGTTAATAACCAGGAGCCATTCGAAACCAAGGACGCACTACGTGACTACAAACAAAATGCAGGCGAGTAGAAGACGATGCATAATGATTGTTGTCCCGAATTATAAAAACGAATGTACTACTTAAACTCTTAACTACTTAATTTTATGAAATGAAAAAATTGCCTCGACCCCTGCACACGCTGTGCACTCAGGGTGCCGCGGCACCCACTTTGGAAACCCCTGCCTTAAGGTATTTAGAGTTTCTCTAACAAATCAAACAAAACTTAGCTTAAGATTCTAGATGTAAAATTTCAACTGAAAAACCCCACCCGGTTTAAAATAGTAAAACCCTAAAAACACTTGGCAAAAGAAATTAAAAATCTAAAACAAAAATACCACCAAATTAAATCTATTGAAAATACTTATGGCAGGCAAGGTGGTAACAACTTTAAAAACTTTAAAAACTTAAATAACATTAAAAAAATATATATAGGGATAGGCAAACACACACGACTTCACAGCACAAGCGCCACTATCATATATAGGTATATATAATAATATATATAGTATATATATATATTTATTATATATTTATATATATATATAATTATATATATATATATATATATATATATATATATATATAATAATAATTATAGTATATCATGCTCCTAACTGCCAATCCGCTGCCGCCGAAAATTTCCCCATTAGCAGAAAAGCACGCGACCTAAATGTACTTATTAACGTCTGAATGGGACTATATATATATATATATATTATATATATATAATATATATATATATTATATATATAATATATAATATATAGATAATATAATATATAAATATATATATATATATTATAATATATATATATATATATATATATATATAATCTGAATGGGATATATTATATATATAATAATATATATAAATAATTTTAAAAAAATTATTGTTTTGACAGTTGAATTAATTAAAGAAATCACAAATGTCATGCGATTCTTTTATGAATCAAATTTAATAAAAAATTATAACGGATTCCCCTGACGAGTTTTATTCAAAATAAATACAGTATTAAAAGATGAAATTCTAATTTACTAGATTGTATATACCAAATATATTGAAGCAATTATTTTAATGTATATTTAATTATAATGCATGTTAACATATTCATAAAATAAAATATTATTATTTTTTTATAATTAGTAGTAAATTAAATTGAAAATATCAAGCAACATTTATTTAATTTGATTTATATATAAATAATAAATTAGTCTAAATCTTTTTATATTTTCAGTGATTAAAAAGATACATTAAATCTTTTGTTTATGTAATATTATTTAATTAAATATTATTAACATATGATTTATATCATTTCATACGATTTAGCTTTACTTTTACTTTAAGCGCATATCACACACACACACACACACACACACACACAAACACACACACACACACACACACCTACACACACACACCTACCCACACACACCTACACACACCATCACACACACACACACCAACGCACACACACACACCCTTTCACACACCATCACACACACACACCTTCACATACACACACACACACATATATATATATATATATATAATATATATATTACTATATATTATAAAAATAAATATTAATAATATATATGTATATATATATATATATATATATATATATATATATATATATATATATATATATATACACACACTACATTACAAGGTTGAAATGAAAATAATACGACTATGGTATCCCTTATCAATGGAAGTAACACTGAAATGTTAGGCGTTATCTTATCTTATCTTATAACGCATAAGATAACGCCTAATTCTGAAATGTTAGGTGTTATCTTATGTGTTCAAAAAATATTCTTGACGACCGAAAAAAATAAACTAATAAAGTTTTTAGCTCTTTTAAGATTCCCTCTTATGTTGTATCAATTTTTTTTTTATTTATTTTCGTTAATTTCTGACCTAACGCATACCTTATGGGTCTCCTGTTGGAGCCCGAATTAGCCTAGTTTGAGTATTAATGATTTTCTCTAGTTTATGGTGTGTATTTAAAAGTATTCTTTCATTTTATTTATATTGTTTGCTTTTTTTGGGGGGGAGGGGAAATTGTAAATTCCATTAGATTAAAATGGGGAAATTTAACTATGATAGTGGCTTGGATAACCGCCATTTTGAATGCTACATGTAAAAATGGAACAAATTAAATTTTTAATATATATTAATATATTTTCTTCTATTTTTTCCGCTGCGATTTTCTAATTTTTTTTTGAGGGGGAAAGGGCAGCACCCTCTCCAGGGGGTGCACGGACACGTAACCTCGTTGTGGTTACGCCGTCACCAGCTGATGTGGTACCAAATTTTAGGGAGGTACGATAACCTTAACCCTAACACGTTGAGAGATAGCCTTTCCCGGGAATATATATTAACGCAGACGGGGCTTCAGCGACAAGTTCTCTCACTACTATATATATATATATATATATATAATATATATATATATATAATATATAAGTATAATATATAATATATATAATATATATATTATTATATAATATATATATATATATATACATATATATATATATATATATATATATATATAATATATATATATATATAATAGTATTATATATATATAATATATATATATATATATATATATATATATATATACTATATATATATATATATATATATAATATATATATATATCTTTATATATTAATATATAATAATATATAATATATATATATATAGATGCGCCTTCACACGGCTGCATCGACCTAGTTTCTTCTAAGTCCCTGTTCGGGCGCCAACTGATAGGCTGCCGTTATTTAGCTTTATTTTCTAGGTCTTTTCTGTATACGACAGGTTTTCTCAAAACCCCTTACTTTTTGAGCTTGTTATACCGCTCTTGATGCGTGGTTGACGTTCAAGAAGATTTTTTCGGGTATTTAGCCCTAGGGTGTTTTCTGATTTTTTTATAGCGGTTTTAGCTAAAACTGCAGCCTCTATTATGAATAAAAATACCTATCACGCTCATAGGTATTCCTTGCGGTGAATACTTCTTGAAGAAATGAATATGAAACTTGGTTCAGTTTTTATGTCTTTATTCTTATATTTACATACATAGATTATTGTCGTAATTTATGAAGTTAAGGAATTAAATTCATTAGCACTTCTTCAGATTAAATGTCAAAAATGTTCACAGTAATATAAATGTCAATTTCAAAAGTTTTCAGCAAATGTTAATATATTTATTTATTAAGTTAGGTTATGTTAAGTAATAAGTTCAGTAATATATTTCAAAGTTTATACTTAAGTAAAGTTAAAGATAAATAAATATAAGGATTAAATAAGGATAAGTTCATTAAATTTAAGATAATAACTAAGTTAAGATTTACGCTAATAATTAAGTTTAACACTAATAAGATAATAAGCCCAGACTCGTACTTTAAAAGTCTTTCTGTAATTTTAAAATTCACTGATATATATATATATATTCTATATATATATATATTTGTTACCAAACATATATATACATATCATATATATATATATATATATAATTATAAATATATATATTATATATATATATATATATATATGATATATATAATATATATATATATATATATATATATATATATTTCACTATATATAATATATATATATATATATATATATATATATATATATATATATATATATATATATATTATATATATATAATAATATATATATATAATATAATATAATCTATAACATATATTTTTATACCTATATATATATATACATAATCATATATATATATATCACAAATGTTTTTTTTAGGTAGTTATATATTAATATATATATATATTATAGTTTATGTGATATGCAAAAAAAATATGTAATTTTTTTAGTCTCGCGTTACACATAAATGTACATAATTTGTGTGTTCCCTGGCACACACGTAAAATATATCCTTTTTACGCCCAGTCACCTGGTTCACACATAGTCATGTAATTTAGTATTAAATATATTTTTCTTCATATAATGTCCATAATAAATGACGTAGGTACGAATATCCTGTGATGCTAAAAATGACGTATTACTAATGTCTAGAATCGTTCGTATGAATTCCACTTTCCTAATTCATTATTAAATAATATTATATTATTATTATTATATTATATATTATTATATATTATTATATTATTATTATTATTATTAATTATATTATTATTAATATATTATTAATACTATTTTATGATTATTATTTATTCCATTATTATTTATTTCGAAGTTAATTGTTATGAAAACTAAAATGGCTTCGAAATTTACAACAATAAAATTTTTAATAATAAAATAAATATTAATATTTTTATCTCAAAAAGTTTTGAAGTTAAATAAATTATAAAAATTTGAAAATAAAAAATTAGAACTTTGAATTAAAAGTTTTCAAATAATAATAAAAATCAAACTGCATCATCGTCTACTTACATTACCAAAAATATGTAAAGTTAATATGTTGGGGACGGAATTTATTTTAAAGTAATATTTAAAATAATTTAAAAAAAATTATTTAAAATTGGTCTTAAAATTTAATTCTGAAATCGCGTTGATTCGCTTTACGAAAATTTCTAAGTTAAAATAAAATCTTGTAAAATTTTACTAAGTTATTTTATTAGAAAATTTTCCTAAGTTCAAAATTATTCAGAAAATTTCTAAAATTTTATTTGAAAATTTTTCTAAGTTTTGAAATATTTCTAAGTTAATTTTTTCAAAAAATATTTCTAAGTTAAATGTATTACAAAAATTTTCAAGTGAATGTGTGATGTGTGGAAAATTTCTAAGTTAATTTATTTGAAAACACTTTTCTAAGTTAATTTTATTTCAAAAAATTTTCTGAGTTAATTTTATCTTTATTAATTTCTAAGTTATTTTATTTTGAAAATTCTAAGTAATTTTATTTCAAAAAAATTTCTGAGTTAATTTTAATCCGAAAATTTTCTGAGTTAATTTTGTTTCAAAATTTTTCTAAGTTAAAATTATTCCGAATTTTTTTTCTAAGTTATTTTTAATTCGCTTTCATTTCACTGATAGAATTAAACTCGCTTTTTTTCTTTTGTATAGTAGTTGAGGTTGTCGGCATAATGAGCTCTAGCTCCTGATCCCTTCCTTATATATCTATTAGATGTTTATCGAAATCTTATTTTTGATTTAGCAACAGGATGGGCATCCTGTAAATTGTTACGAAATATCAACTTTTATGCAAAAGAAAATCTAATGAAAATTCCTATGCGCAAGTGGGTATCCCGGTTGGGAACCGTTAGATATGGTGTGTGGTCGTGAATAGGTGTGGGTGGCGTGAAGTGGTTAATGAAATTATTAAGTTCAGTGAGATATTATATAATAAATAATTAGAGTACATATAATGGGTTTTTCCAAATAATTACAAATATCATTAACTAATTATTATTTTAATTCTTTTATGGGATTTCTATATCCTGTTGGGTTTTCAATTAAGCAATCGGACTTTTCAGACTGCCCCCCCTTTAAAAATTTTAAAATTAAAATTTATAAAGTAAGTTAACAATGAATCAAAAAAAAATTTTTACGAAAATGATCAAAAAATTTCTAAGTTTGTACTAGTAAAGTAATGTAAAATGAACTAATCAAATTTAGCAAGTATTATTGTTAATACAAAAATCATTAAACCTTCGATGCTGGTATGAATTGTACAATTCCATTAAGTGGTTGATCGCTCAGTATTGTGATCGATACTGAGTGTGGAAACATCTGATGCATTTGATGCAAAATTATCATGAATTCTTCATTTGATAATCGTTTACAAGGTCTTCTTTTTTGTCTCATTTCTAGTTGTATCTCTCAGTATTATCCCAATAATTTCAATTGCCAGTAACTGGAAAGATAAATATATTCGGCAGTATGGCAATTCAAAAAAAATCTAAAAGTATGTGAACTGTGAGTAGGTTATAGAATGTAATGCTTTGGAAATGATACAATTAATTGTAAAGTTCAAAAAAAAATTTAATGTTTGAAAATGTTAAAAGTTCATAAAATTTGTAAGTGTTTGAACAAATGTAATGTCAATTACCATGTAAATGTAAATGATATAGAATGCGTACTATGTATTTGCTGTTAAAAGAGTCATATAGAATCATATATGAAAATAAAAAAAAATTGAAATAGTAACTGAAAATCATAAAAAATTCAAAATAAAATCTTTGGGATTAGCAACTAATATTTTATTAACTTTGGTCAAACAAAAAAATATATTTGGGAAATATTAAATATATATATATAACCATTATAAAGTAAAATTAATATTTAGTAAACACTTATTAAATATATTAATTATACACATTAGTTAAATACTAGTAAGTATTTAACATAAATATTAATCAAGATTACTCCTAAAATTCTTTGGTTAGGTATTCAAAAAGTTCAAAAAAAAAAATTAAAATTAATTAAGATTAGTATTAAAAATCTCAAAAAAAAAATAAAATCAATTAGTGTTATCTTCTAATCAATCAATTGTAAGGTTATAGTCTTCCTACTCTATTGAGAAACGTTTCAGTGTGTACAATCTAGTGTAACAGTAATTCTCTTCTCCATTTATATAACTACGCTCCTAATTGTAATTCGATAGAGAGAGTTGGACCTTTTAGCTGTAAGAAATTGTTGTCCTACTAAGTATTGTACGGCTAAAGAACGTGAATATTGTTTAATGTTCCCTTTTATTCGTACCATTATTGCCTATAATCTCTGGGTTGCTTATGATGAAGTAACAGTTCATATTTCAGCTTCAAAACATCAATTTTACTAAAGTATATATATTTAGCTGTTCATGGTATGTCAAACACGATTCGAATGTGTCCATGCTTGATTACACATTCATAGAGAGTTTTATGACGTTTACATATCTTTTGTACATTTACTATATTTTTATCATCGTGCTGTCTATATCTTCTTTTAATGAATGCTTCCAGAGTTAACATTTATATCAAAATTTGGGGCTTATTTATATTTCGTTGTTAGAATTATTTTATCTGGCCAATAATATCCGTTAAAGTCTCATAATTTAACAGATAACCTATCTCCAAAGTTATTTTCTCTAAAATTACCTCTAAAATATCACTAAAAACCTCAGTAACTTTCTCACCTATATGTTCACATTCAGGATGTGCAAAATAAGCTTTAAAGGATTCGAGCAAAATTGCATAATGTCTGCATTTCATCACCATCTTAAGAATTATATAATTTCTTTGTCTAATCGCTTATAAGACAAGAGTTGAGGAAATTCTTCGATCATGGTGACTTTAGTATATAGTACAAATTGGATCTAGTATGAGAGTCATAATAGCGTTGCTGTTTTCCTCATTATAGTCTTGTGCTATAATTACCATAGCTTTCTTCCATCTACTTCTTCAGGTCGTATGATACGCGTATCTGTGTAAGAATATTCGTCTTAATCCAGAGATATGTATGTGACATAATCGAATTCTTCTAATTAAAAAATCTGCTAGGCCTGTCCGTTGTATTCACCTGGTACATAATCATCTAAATATTTGTACTCTTGCGAAATCTTCATGGTTATTTCTTAAATGTTCTTTAATTCTGGTGGAATCATCTATCCTTAATATCAGGAGATCAAAACAATGACGGTTATCAAACAGAAATCTACTAACAGTCACCTGGTATGCCTTATATGGAATAAGATATTATGGAACCTTGTATAGATTAATCCCATCATTATATTATACCTTGTTTCAGAATTTTTATCAAACTGAACAAGTTTTTAATATCTTAGGAATTGCATATAAGAAACTACGCTGACTAGATATCACTGTTTCATTCCTATCAGTATCTGGCAGGTATCACAATTCTTTCATAGGTTTCTTCTTGATGCCTGTTCTCCTACTAATTCTCGTTCAAGTTTCTTCAGATCGTTCTATACTACTTAATGTCGTCAAAACTCCACTTTGAATACGCCAAGAGAGTGCTCGACAATCTTCTGGCTTTGTAATAGTTATCAACTATTCCATCCTTTTACTAAAAATGAATTTTAATTACAAGAAAAAAAAAATAAAATCTTAAACTGCTGGTTAGAATATTCTGTTGAAACATACTTAAAATTAATATTAAAAAATGAATAAAATTATAAAGTTCAGTATGCTTTTGGTTTAATCAAGTACCTAAACAACTAAAATTAAAGGTTACTAGTATATAAAAGAAAATCAATAGAACAATATTTTTATTATAAAATTTATTATTACACCATATTTTAATCAAATGTACATACAAATAAATAAAAATTCTACATCTTTCATTTTAAGATTCCTTTTTCAGTTTCACTGTGTAGCGAGATAGCAGTTGACTGCTTGACTGATCATTTATCGCAGTAACCTTCTTATTGCTGTGAATCTACTTCTTCGCAGATTCTGGCTGTTGAGTATATCTGACGTAGATCTGATGATCTCCTTGGAGGTAAATCTGGTGGTTTATCTGGCAATTCGTGCTGTATGATCCATTCTCTCGGTTCGAGATGTTGACTGTCTCGTTTGAACAGGTGATCTTTCTGTCATGTATACTGATGTTTCGGTCTATATGATAAATCCTTTTCCTTACCTCTAGTTCTACGTGTAGGTACATCTACCGGTTGTGATACTGGTAATGCTATCGCTTGTTCTTCATCACCGAACATTTCCTCTGTTCTTCCGAATATTAGTTCATCTGGTCAACTGTAGCGTCGTCTTATCACTTTCTTTCGCAGATTCTGCTAGCGTGATTCGCGACGCGATGCGTCGAGCTACAGCTTCAGTGCCTCTTCCACGTAAATTTGATCCTCATTATATCTATATAGTTTTGAGTGTTCTCAGATAAATTACTCTAGACACTTTCATCATCATCACTATCTTCATCATCATCACTTATTATATTATTTTGTTTCCTTCTTTTCTTAAGCTTAACCATTAATTTGCTGTCTTGTGTCTGAAGGATATATTTATATCGCGTGTTCGTTTATTAAATTTCGCATCTTTTCCTGTGTTCTAGCTACTTGTATAAGTTATCTACATTACCCTATATATCTGCCTGTTGTAGGATATCTTAAGATAGTGATTACTTTTTCAAAATTCATTCCCGTAACCTTCAATTCTAAATGGACCTCTCCATTTTCGGAACAGTTTAGGTGATAGGTGTGGTGGTTTGATTCTCTGAGTGTATACCAAATCTCCTATCTTTATGTGCCTTTTTGCTGCTTTGAGTTGAATACTTTTTAACTTCTTTTTCTAATGTTACTCTGGCTTGCCTTCTTATCTCCTTAATTCTTTCATACAATTTTTCTATCTTATCATCCTCCGCGTGTTATAAGGCTTTAGGATCTTTGTTTATTAAGGCCTCATGAGAGTGATATCTATCGGCATACGCTTAGTGTACCATAGAGCAAAAAAAGGATCTTTTAATGCACCCGTTATGTATGTATTATTACTACTGAGCTGCTGGCCAAAGTAAATATGTCCCAATGCGCTGATTATCTTTGATGTCCGTAACATCTCAGAAAGTTCGCTATATTCTATTGTTTTCGACAAACCCATTGCATTGCTGAGCTACTTATTTTCTACCTTTTAATCTAAGACTTTCTGCATTATACCTATTCATGTAGTTTCCTACGAATCCAAGTGCGATTGTGCCAGAATATTGTATCTGGTACGTGACATACTACTATTCTTATCTATAAAAACATCTACTATTTTATCACTATCCTCGATTTTAATGCTACTAATTCTACATATCTTGTTAATTGATTAAAGACGAGTATATATTTATTTCCCTTCCGATGATTGGTTAATGGACCCAGTAGTCCTAGCAATCTTTTGAATGTTGTTCTGCTAAAGATATGTTATTTATGGTGCCTTTTAAGCTTAAACCTTCGCTCTTGACACGTATGACAGCTCTACAAAATCTTCTAACATTTTTCTAAATTGAAAGTGAATATCTTCTTTTAGTTTCTCTAGATTCTTTCAGTTCCACTATGACCTTGAATAGAGTGGGTCATATCAATGGCTATATTCAAAGATTTGGTAACCATATCTTATATTCTTTATCTTTATATAAATCATATTTCTAAAGAATTTCAAACCTTTTATCCTTTTCCTTTTGTAACTCTTCGTATTTTACCTTCATTTCGACTGCCTTCTTTTGTTCTCTTGAAATTCGTTGCGGTATCTAATGTTAAAATTTCATGTTTTATCTATATTTTTAATGTATTAATTAAACTTACCTTTATCTTTTCTTATCTTTATCTTTCCTTTCTTAATTTTCTTAAATTTTAAAACATTATTTCCTTTTAGATGTGTTCTATCATATTGAGTTTTTCTTGTCTCGTTCATTCTGGCTCGTTAGTTCTATTCATCTATTTTCACCTGATATCAGGTATGATTCTGGATAAGAAATCTTCCAACGAGTTTTCGTACCCTTCTTACTATATCTATGTTCAAATCGGAAATTAAAATCTGAATATCTTCTCTCTTG
>JABUQX010002210.1:7500-22086 GCA_015478945.1 Trachelipus rathkii | reverse complement strand
TATATATAATATATATATATATATAAGTATATATAATATATATATATAGTATAATAGTGTATATTATATACTATATAGGTAATCACTCGGTAGACAGCGACCAATCAAATTTTGAGACCGAATTTTCTATAGTCAGACAAGTTAAGTTAAGTTAGGTTTTTAAATAAAATTGTTTAGTGGAAGCTTCCGGCATAATTCCAGAAGCTTGCGACTAAAGAATTTTCTTAAAAAAATTAACTTAACTTAACTTTTCTGAACTTAGAACTTTTTTTGAATTTAGAAAGTTTTTGTCAAAAATGTGTGGTCGCTGTCTACAGCTTTACCTAAATATAGTATTATATATAGTATATATATATATAATGGATGAAAAGGGAATCATATATAATACCACACACAATATATATATAACTATATATTATACTATATATATCCATAATAATATATATATATATATATATATTATATATATCACGGGCATAATAATAATAATCCATATATATATATATTATAATTATTATATATATTAGTATTATATATATATATAGTTATATATTATATATATATATATATTATATATATAGTATATATATTATATATAGTATAATATATATATATTATATATAATGATATATATATTATATTATAATATACTATATATCATTATTCATATACACTAATTTATTATAGTTTTTAAAACTTTTTTTATATACTGTATAATATCTGATTACTCTAATAATTTAAGAATTATTTCGGTTTATTAAAAATGACTTGGAACAACATTGATGAATTTACTTACTATATAGATGAAATATACTTATCTTTAATTAGGTAATAGCTAGGAATAATTATTAATTATACAAAAAGTGTCTAAATAAAAAAAAAAAAAAAAAAAAAAAAAAAAAAAAAAAAAAAAATAAAAAATGTTTCTGAAAAAGAAGAAAAAAAAAAAAAAACGTAAAAAATCAGTTGATTTAAATATTTTAATCTTTTGTGCAATCCTGCTCTAGAATCAGACCCTGGGAATAATAAAATTTGTACAAGGGTATTATTATTAATTATATTATAATTATATTGATTTATTATTATTATTATTATTAATATAATATTATTATTATATTATTTATAAAAAATGAACTTTAAAGTTTTTGTTTTACTTCAAAACAAAATATTTACTAAACTGTTTAAGCAAAAATTTTTAAATTTTCAAAACAAGATTCATAATTTTCTTAACTTAAAATGAATTTATTTGAAATTTGAAATTGTTGTGGGGTAGGAAAATAAGTTGCTCCATGTTTGGAGTTAAACGTCATCTCATATCCTCAAACACGTTACCACTGCTTCTGAAAAAAGCGTTTTAAAAGCTTTGAAAATCCCGTAGAACGTTATATTAAGTGGCGTTCTAGAAGCCCGACTGCAGCCCGGCGGGCACACAGGCGCACATGCAACGTTTCCAGAGCCCGTTTGCGCACTTCTACGTCACATAAAGCGTCACAGGTCAAGCGCTCGCATCTGTTTAAATCCTCGATTTCAGAATTAAATAAACGGGCGGGCTGCGCGGAAGAATACTTGTTTCAAAAACAAATCTTTTTACAAAACATAGGGTCGGAAATGGCTTGCCAAAATTTTTAAAACTCTGAGTTACTTTATATTAAGGATACCAATATATCGTATCATTTCATAAAATATGTACATAACATTATAAAGTATTATATAGGCAAAATTTCATTTAGGGGGTGGCAAAAGGTTTGAGTGATATATATATATATATATATATAATATATATAGATATAGTATATTATATATAATATATATAATATATATATATATATCTATAGTATAGTATATATAATATAATATATATATATATATAATATACGTAGTAATGTATATATATATATATATATAATTAATTATATATAATATATATAATATATAATACGTTTGTAATTAATAATTATACTTCATATCTATCGATTGATGGTATCTTTTTTCTAGTTTTTCCACTTATAAACCCTTAAAAACGTTGTCTGGCAAAATAAGGTTCAGTTTTTTATTTCGCCAAGATTTAGGGTGGGGGACAAGTGCCCCCTGCCCCCCTATATACGCCCATGATAAGAGTATTCGACGGGCTCGCTCTGCCGTTTCCAGGTACTCAAATTTCCTGTTCTCTGATTGGTTAATGTAATTTTTTTCAATTTGAAGCGTTTCCGGTCGATTTTGCACACGGCCTGCACTCGGGCTTCTGGAAACGCAGCTATACTAAATTCCTTTTTTACTTAATAAATTTATAGATCCGCTTATCCAAATTTTGGCTTGCAGAACAAAGAGCTCACAGTATGGATATGACAAGATGACAGATACTTCTAGAGAGACTCCACTTGTTAATCAGACAAGTTTTAAGTAGAAAATCAGAGAACAGGAAATTTTAGTACCCGGAAACGGCCGAGCGCGCCCGTTGGATCAGCTGGCAATTGTAAGCAATACTCTTTATACTTATATTGTAATCTATTTTTATGAAAATGTATTATCGATATATTAGATCCTTAATTATAAAAGTACTTAAAATATTGAAATTTGACAAAACAATGTTCCGACACATGTTTTGTAAAAAGATTTGTTTGTGAACAAAGTATTCTTCTGCGCAGCCCGCCCGTTTTTTTAATTCTTGAAATCGAGGATTTAGCAACGTGGGCCTGACTGTGACGTTTAAGTGACGTAGAAGTGCGCAAATGGGCTCTGGAAACGATGCATGTGTGCCCGCCAGGGCTGCAGTCGGGCTTCTGGAAACACAGCTTATGTAAGGGGTAGCTGAAGTCGAAAAGTTCCGGTTCCAGCCGGAACCAAAAATTCTGGTTCCGGAAAATCCCTATGCCTATTTATAAGAAAGGTAGTAAGGAAGATTTGGAAAATTATAGGCCAAGTTAGCTTAACATCATCTGGTGGTAAACAGGTTACCAAAAGGTCACATACAGTAGAGAAATATTTAGAAGATAACAAGGTATTGTATGACTCCCAGCATGGTTTTCAGAAAGGGTACCAGTAGGTCATGTCAGACAAACCTTTTAGAATTTATGGAATACATTACTGACTGCATTGTCCGAGGAGATCCAGTTGATATTGTATATTTAGACTTTAGCAAAGCTTTTGATAAGGTACCCCACATAAGGCTGATGAAGAAGTTATTGCAATGTGGTATAGGTGGAAGATAAGGGTCATGTAGTCGGAGATTAAAGAAGTGAGTTAGAGAAAAAACGAGTACGTTTAGCGAGACCTATCAATATCGCAATAAACTTCATCTATGGAAATAAGTGAAGAGTGGTGTCCACAGGGTTCAGTTCTGGGGCCAACTATTGTCCTACATAACGTAAATGATTTAGATCGCAGCAGACTAATGCAATTTTTCTAAGTTTGCAGATGATACAAAGTGGCCACCACAGTTAGGAATAGTGAAGGATGTATAAAGATTCAAAAAGATCTTGATAAACTCCTTGGAGTGGGCAGATATGGCAAAATGAATTTAATAGTAAATGTAAGATTCTTTCACCTAGGTTACTCAAAAGTTTAAACTATAAATGAATGGGATTGGCTTGAGTCTGTGGGAACCAAGAAAAGATTAGGGTGTGATTATTAGTGGTAAATTTGAAAGTCTATCAGTGTTTGGAAGCTAGGAATAAAGCTAATAAGATGCTGGGCATAATATATTGCAGTGTTGTTTACAAGAGCAAGGAAGTAATAAGTTAACTGTATAATAGCTATGTTAGGCCAGAATAATAGAGTTTGTGCACAAGTTTGGGGGCCTTTATTTAAGAAAGACTTAGATATGCTAGAGAGAGTGAAACGTAGGAAACAAGGCGATGATTGCTGGGTTTAAGGTAATGAGCTTGAGAGAGGCCGAAGAGTTTAGGAACTGTTTTTCTTAGAAAAGGAATTCTCTCAGAGGGGACATGATACAAGTCTAAAAATATTTACATCTATTGATAGCTTCTCTATTAATCCTATCATACGCCCGTTGCAAACCCATAAAACCTAAACAATTTATTATTCTCCTCCCTCTTTCCCGAAATCATTTGTTTTCAATGGTAAGATTGGAATCCACAATCCTCTAGCCATTACTAAAATCGCACCCTTGTTTCTTCACCCAATTCAGGGTCCTTTTCACAGTCACTTGACGCAAAGATCTTCGACCAACCAACCTAGCATAACCTCTCCCTATAACACTTTAACAAACTAATTACCGTCATATTAAATACCTACATACGTCGTTATCCCACCTAAACCCTTGTATAAAGGGTACTAATTATTTGCTGTCACTCCAATCCTCGGGACTTATACCCTCCATAAACGCTTTGTAACAACTTTCAAATCCAATCAATCACCATCTCGCCTATATACTTTTACTGGATTGATGACAAAATTTTATTCTTTCATTAATCTCTTATTTAAAATCAAACTTGTTAATTCAGAGACTTTTTGACAAGGCGGATATAGAGGACATTTTTTGCAATCGTATGTTAATTTTACAGAAAGAACTTGATTTCCTGAAAACATTATTTCTAAAATAATACGTATCGAGAGGGAATGTGTGGTTGTGACTACCAGGAATTTATATTTGACTCTTACTTTTTGAAAAATTCTTATCAGCAAAAGTTTAAAAACAGAATCTCAGGGCTAAATTAATAGCATCCTAGATAGTTTGTATAGTCGAAGGGTTTGCTTTCTGGGAAAATCAGATCAGCAAGAATTCCGAACGTATTGTAAATTTGATGTGGTTTGTGAAAAACAATGTTTACAACAGTTAGAATTCTTGCGATAATTTAGGATATTTCTTCGGAGTGGAAAAAGAAGTTCTGGGAAATATTTTAAATTAAAGATTATTACTACTATAAAGGAAAGCAGTATGCTCATCAGTTATTTACAAATACAAGTGCGTGACTGTGATGCCACCGCTGCTGGTGTACATTAGCAGAAGAGCACGAATTGCAAAGCCTTTCCAATAGCGTATTGCTGGGTGGAAGCATAAAGGTATATCAATCTGTTAGAACTCTAGACCAATTAGGCATTACGCCCAAATTTCAGGGTATAAATGCTCATACAATTTCTCTTCAGGAAAACGACATATACAAGGATGTTTTTGGAATATTTGTCCCCAAACTGAGGAACCCGATCTTCAGTTGTTAGAATCCTTTGTATAGTTGGCATCTCAAACCGACCTTAAATATAAGTTTTAACAGTCTTTAATGCTGAAGTGAGAGTTTTGTTTAAAATCAATGAACTCCTAACCACATAATATTGTAATCCTTAATTTATCTATATGGTTTATTTTTCTTTCAACTTTATATTATTTTTACTTTTAAATTAATTTTATAAATATTTTTTATTTAAAATTTATATTATATTTAAACGTCTTGAAATGGGAAGAAAGGATTCTTACCCGAAACTAAGTCGGCTAATAAATAATTTAAAATGTCAAATTCTTTTTGGTTAACTCGCTATTATATCTATAACTATTATATTATATATATATATATATTTATATATATATAATATATATATATAATATATATATATAGCGGTACGATTCCAGTGGCAGGCGACCGGCAGTGGCTCCGTGCCCGTAGGCCTCTGGGGAGTTGATATTATAGATATATATATATAATATATTATTAATATAGATATATATTATATATAATATATATATTATATATTCCTCCACTGGGTCACTACATTAGTAGCTGGCTATAATCTGTTTCTCTATCTCATTTGCATGACTAGGGCACAACAGATTGTAGTCGGAACTCCCCCACAACACAAAGATGAGCAAACTATTTCTACTTGGTATTCATCGAACTTCAACGGCTTCGATCCATAATACAACCGCAACACTGCAACGATGTAACTTTGCGGCAAATGCCATATACTGCCTGTGGTATAGGAACTGACGGTTGTCTCAGGAGATTGTAAATTGTTTGGATCACTGCCTAGCATCTCTTCCACATGGTAATCCATCTTCTCCCTATTTCTGTAACATTTGCCGTTATACTAGCTTCATTGTCGGTCACCTCTTCAGAACGTGATATTTCAATCGAACCATATAAGAAGCAACAAGAGCAAAGCTTGAAAGAGCGAATCAGCCCCCTCCAGAATTTATAACCTCTAGAAAATCCTGCCAGGAAGGAGCGTTACTCGGGTAAAATAATCTCTTGGTTCCGTCAAAGGTTTCACCGATCGGTGAATCGAGGTATAAAGCAATCACCCCTAGTTTTCTTTTCCCAAGGAATAATACCTTAGCTCGTAGCCTGATATCATCTAAGTTTCTTCCAACGCCGTAGCCCGAGCTACTCGTTGCGTTTAACTAACGCATAACTATGCAAATATATTATTAGCGGCTGAGTGATCTTTATAAATAACTACTCTTATTCCCATAAAGAAAAGGGTTTTAAAGCACTTCACACGCCCATTCGTAATTGCAGCATCTGTCCTTTTTGTAGTACTCGATATCCGTTGTTCGTGACCTGACTTGTTAGATACGTTGTGGAGATGAAAACTTATAGGACGGTTCTTTGCACCCGTTTGGATTTGGGACCAGACACGCTCCTGCCCGCTCCGATGTCTGAGGGCTCACGTAGCAACGAGATATGGGTTTGCTTTTTCGAGGATCTAGTCTGGGTATGAAAAGGATCTGTAGGTGATGTTAAAGCTTCCTTCAATGCACAAAGGCGCTCTGACATGGTTCGGTCCACTTTAGAGTCTTACTACTCAATAATTCGAAAAGTGGTTTGGCTATTTCTGAGCAATGGGCGATGTGTCGCCTATAGAAATTCACCATGCCCAGAAATTGCCGTAATTTCCTAACGGTGGTTGGTACCGGAAACTGCATTATGCCTTGTAAATTGTTTTCTAAAGGGATCATGCCGTGTTCAGACACTCTATGACCCAAATACTGGACCTCCTTTCTTAAGAGGAAAGTTTTGGCGCTGGTTTTATTTTGAATCCCGTTTCTTCAAAGGCTGACAATACCTTTTCTAAAATTTCTCCAGATGCTCTTCAAACGTTTCACTGATAATGAGGACATCATCCAGATACACCATACACTCGTTCCAGGGTATATGCGACAGAGCAAATCTCATCCCTCGTTGGAAAAGGGTGGCCGGGCGTTTCTTTCCACTTCCAAACGGCATACGCAAATAATTTCCCAAATGAGACAACGGTATGTGGTGAAAAGCTGTTTATCTCAACTAGCGTGTCTCTTCCATTTCTACCTGGTAATAACCTTTAATTAAATCTATTGTTTGTAAAATATTTCATGCCTTGGAGACTGAACAACATATCAATCAGATTTGGATAGGGAAAACTATCTCCCTTTTTGTGACTATTATTCATTTACCCTGTAGTCATAACACAATCATGATTGAAACCATACTTCTTTCCTAATGGGTAACCCAACTGGGGCTGAGTATGCGGGACTTGCTCCTGCTGGATGATTCCTTCATCACACGACACCCACCAATCTGCCTCGATTTCTCTGAGAATATTGCCTTGTAGCCTTCTGACTGGAACTTGCAAAGGATCGTCTGTCAAGGTCTTAATTTTATGCTTGATGACATTGGTGCAGCCCACATCAGAATCTCCCAAACTCGAGACAGAGGGATAACGCATCAATAATTCAATGACCTGATTCCTTTTGATTCTGCCGTTAACCGACCTCCATTCAACTAAAAACGCTAACTAAATTGCTCGAAGGATTCCATTTCGGAGTATTCATTAGGAACTTTGTCTGCATTTAATTTCGACCTAATCTCTCGAGTGGGGATCCTCCCTGCAGTAATTTCTTTCTTCGCAAATTGTCCTACTAATTGTTCCCTCTTTAACTATCTTGTTGCTTTCACCTTGTTTCTACAATGGCTACTTGGTTTATCACCGGAAAAAGCTTTTAGCTCGAAGGAATGTTCAATCTGATATCTTTTGCCAAAATCCTGCAAACCTCAACCAGAACGGTTGTTTTATAGGACTGTCGTTCCTATTTCTTTCAATTATCCTAACCACCGAATAGCATGCTGCAGGTGCATAACTCATCAGCTTCTACTAAGCGCAACAGGTCTCTTCCCTTGGTAAAACCCTGTCTCATTCCACCGCTACCTGATCTGTACATATTCCCACGTGCGATTACCAATTCTTTGTGGACAGATCAGGTAAAAGAATGTTCTTGATTAAGAATTCATATCCCAAAACCAAGTCGTATTCGGACAATTGATCTGGCACGACGACAAAGCGACCAGGCTTCAGGACATAATTGGTGGATAAACGTAATGCAATCATTATTTCTCCTAAAACTGGAAATCGGACACTTCCTATTCCAGTGACGCCTCGAAAAGCAGTGGGCAAGATTGGACTTTTCTTTTTGTCTAACAGATGGAAACAACTGGCCGATATAAGGCTCACTTCTGCTCCTGTATCTACAAACGCTGTAAGAGGCTCCATAGGTGGTTGATCCACTATCTATGGTAACTTGCAAGATTAAAGTCTTTTGGGGAGCTCTTATAATATGATAATGAATGAGGTTTTCTGAGCTCTCATCCTCCTCTTTGGTTTCCTTCCTGTTTTCTTTTACTACTGCTGGTTCTGGTTCGTTTTCATGATTAATCGTAGTTACGGCAGGTGAGTTTTCCCCAACTCGGTCAAAATTATCATCAGATGGGATGTCTTTATCACTAACTGTATCACTAACTGTAACTACTGACACCTGTGTCAACTGGTCCTGCCCGTGAGGGCTCTCAAAGATTGTTATTGGGGGCACCTGGACCGATGTCGTTTAGGGTGAAAAATTCACGAGGATATCTCATGGCGACCCTCCAGGCTCATCCTCTCTCGACCTTCAATTCCCCAAGCTCCCCACTTCATTTTCGTCTATACTTCTGCTGTTGCTGCGGCTTCTTGGCATGAGCGTCTTCAATGCCAAGAGCTCGCCCCAGTTTGACCCGATCTTTGTTGGCAATCTTTTCGCTAAATGTCATTTGAGACAAAGGGACACGTTATTCTTGTGGTGCGGAGAAGTTTGGCCTCGACATGTTGGACAATCCACTACTAAATGGCCTCCCTCTTTACACTTATTAGACATGATTTTGTTTCGAGGTAGCAAATCCTCTATGCCCATGACCGGCTCGTTTACACAGATACATCACACTTGTGCCGATTTCCAACAAATCACTCAATGTATTCCTCCTCTTCTTGCAGATGGGTTGCAGGTTGGAACTGTGGAGCCATTTTGGTTTCTTTGTTGATAATTTCTCTGCCCATTTCTAAATTCTCTTGTTGTGATTTGATTTGATGATTCATATCTTGGTGGCCTATAATTACTTGACGATATTGGTGTTGCATTGTTAGCAGCATTATTATCGTTTCTTTGAGATGTTACAGCTCGAAGCTGGGGTTGTGTTTGCATTTGTCGGCAACAACACAATCCCTCCTGAGTATCATATCTGGGTAATGCCATTTGATGTTGCATGGGAATGGTGGACATTTGTAATGACTGAGTCAAATCAACTATTTCTACAGCCGGATTTTCGTTCTTATTTCCGCGGTATACCTTGTCCACCATTATTACTAACTGCTCCCAGGGGTTACTGAACCCTGGGTTACCTCTACTCCCATTAATGCAGTTTCTACTCGAATTTTGACCTCTTCCGGCACACTATCCAAGAACTTTTCTCGCACCATAGGCATTCTTTTTACATCATTTCCTGGAAATGCTCTTTGCGCCAGTCCCAACAATCTTAAAGCAAACAGGGGCACATCTTCCTCTTCTTTCATTACGGCTTTTGTAAATTCAGCTGTTTCTGTATTTTACTTCTTCTTCAAGTGTTCTCGGGGTGACTCACTGCGTGGATGTCACAAAGGGATATTCGGCGTTGTCGCTGCGACTATGATTGTATAGCCTCCAAAGCAGAACCCCAGGTAGATGGCTTCCCAGTAAGGCCAACCATTCCCTCTGTTGATTCCGGGTATTGCACAGCGCAAAATCTGCCTCGAACTGTCGCAAAAACTGGACCATTGTTTCCACCAGTCTCGATACTAATTTGCCCAAGGAATCATTCTTCTTGGGTTTCACTATCACCTTCCATCGGATACAAGCAGTCATGCTTTTCCATCATCTTGTGTCGATGTAAACACTGATTGAAAGAATGACAGACATCCACGGTAACTACCGCTGGATTCGACGGCGCTCTTTGATTTTCTGGATCTGAAGTGACAACACTGGACTGCATATTAGTAGGATTCGGTGGAAGGGGAACGGAATCAGCCGGTGGTGTTTTCCCATCTTCGGTCTTCCCGTTCTCTATTAAATCATTCATTCCGTCGGTCATGATTGTGGGACGATAGTGGAGACTGAGTGACACTTTGTCAACACTCAGCTGCAGAGCCAGTAGTATTCCTAGAAGAAACAACTACGCTCTGCTACCACTTTATGTGGTAGGTTTTTGATCCCCACCACAATAGAAAGCTGTGCTCACCTGCAAGTCTGTTGAGCACCCGTCTTTCTTGAAAGGGGTCGGTCACAGAATGGGGATATTCCACTGCAAAGTACCGAATTCCTTCCTTCTTGGGTGGAGTAATTCTATATTTCTTTTTTACACAGTACAGTGGAAGCTTGTTTTGTCATATGTTATTTCCTATAGAATCTCTGGCTCCTTAATCATCTACTTGGGCATTCAGCTATTTCGAATGGATTACCTGTTGACAATATTAAGGTTGGATCAATATGCCCTTAGCAACCCAAGTAAAGTATACACCAAGTATTTTCCTCAATATTCCAATCAAAATTCTGCAGCCACAATTATTTGAAGGTTACTTACTCTTTGTCCCCCTTGTTACTCAATGTTATTTACCATCACATAAGACTTACATAAAACCCTCTGCAGCCTTGATAATCAAAGAAAGACAATCAATGGCATTTATTAAAAAGAAATACGAAAAAAATTTAAATCCTTTCAAACAAACCAAGATTAATTAATTCAATAAAAATGAAAATCCTATATATATATATATGCATATATGCATACATATATATAGCAATAAGAAAAAAAATATGATGAATTGAAAATATAATAAACTTGAAACGTATAAAAATATAAATTCACTAATTAAATAAACGATAATTACGAAAATAATAATGAAAAAAATTCAATGAATATTAAGTAATTAAATAAATTCTGTATATAATATATATAATATATTTATATATATATATATATAATATAAATATATAATATATATATATATATATATAATAGTATATAATATATATATATATATATATATATATATATATAATTTTACATATATATATATAGTATATATATAGCTACCGAGATTATACCTCATATATAATATATATATATATTATATATAATAAGTATATATATATATATATATATATATATATATATATATATAATATATATATATATATATATGAAACAAAAAATGATATATATATTTTATAATACAGCCAATAATGCTAATAACTGAATGAAAATATATGAAGAAAATTGTGCATATATATGAAAAAAATAATTTGGTTCTCTATATGTACATATTTACACCCCCAGTGGAGGAGGGGCAGCGATAACAGATCGACTTTGCGGGGGCGTGGCATCCAGTGTGGTGGTTTTTATTAATGAATAGCAAAACGTTCCTTAAAGATTTAAAGTGAAGCAGGACTTACCACGTCTCACCGCAGGCGAACGATATGGCTCTCCCTCCACAAAAAATGAAAAAAAACTTAATATTTCTTATTATGTAAAATTTGCGTAAAACTAACCCTTTTTATGAATTAATGATGAAGGTATTATCTGCTCAATATGAATTTCAACTAAAAAATTCTAGTTTTTATTAACCTTTCAAAAAATCCTTTTATTTTTATCTCATCAACGATTTATAAGCAAAAATCCCTAGAATTATACATCTTCTTTACAAGAGCTAATTTTAAATTGGTGATAGTTTTGAATCTCTGATGTAAAATTTTCTGTATCTATTTTTAATCTTCTTTTCTGTATTACATAGATTATCTTGTTACAGGGAAATCTTTTCTTTGAAATAAATTATTCCGTCTTAGAGACAATTCGCAAATTAAGTTTACTAGTTATTAAAGGTTATCAAAAAAAAAACTACAAATGTGGGTAAAATACCTTAGGAGGTGCCGACATGTTGGCAAAAGGAAGCGTCTGGATCAGGTGGTAAATTCGATATTATTTCCGCTGCGGATTCCCTTGATGGGAGGATATAAGTAGTTTCCTTTTCTTTTTATTTTTCTTTTTCAAAATCTATGGACACTAGTTCCAGAAACTGAAGACGAAATGCGTTCCAAGACTGGGACCTAGGAACGACAAAAAATTTAAGGTTGTCACAAAATCTCCATCTCACCAGCAATTACATTAAATGAAATTAATTAATTAATTCAGATATCAACTTTAAAACTATAATTTACATTAATCTAATTATTTACAAATATATCTGAATTTTCTTTATATTAAAAAAAAATACTTTATTTTAATTTAATTTAATATGTACAACAACTCAAACAATTTTAGTCTCTCTTCAAACAAAGAAATGATAAACAAATTCAAATATGTACAAATACAAAAATTAATTATTTTACTTTATTATTATATTATGGTTATTTATAATCCCCATTAATTTTAACCTTTATATAAATAAACTTTTTTTCCCTTCATTTACTGTTGAAGATGAACAAATTATTCGGGATCAATGCTATTTCCCGCACTCGGGTAGGATCAATGGGGTTTAATATTAATTTAAGAGTTGTGTTTCTTCATCTAATTCGGGAATCACTCTCTTGATGATAATTTTCCTGTTTATGATTTTAACTCTGTGGGATGGGGAGAAACAAAAATATGTTGAATCCACTTCAACTCAAGCTGAACCCACAGTACATAGGCTAAACTTTATATTCGACCATGGAAATTTAGTTTAGAATACATAGAAATAATATGCAATGTACGTAGAAAATGATACAAAAATTATATATTGGAAGTTAAAATGCCAAAAAGTACTTGCAAAGTACTTCTGTGGCACATTTTCAAGTAACAATAGAGGCGCAGTACAGAGTACAAGACCTGGTTTAGAGAAACTACAAAGTACAAGTACTGTTTCCAAAAATGTACTTAAGGTTCAAGTCTAACTTGTTACTTGAATCCCAAGCCTGAATATAATATATTATATATATAATATAGTATAATATAGTATATATATAAGTATATGACGGTATAATAGTAGATATATAAGTATATTTTATAGTTATAATAACTATATAGTATATATATATATTATATATATATATATATATATATATATATATATATATAATATATATATATCTAATATATAGTATAATATTACTATAATATATAAATATATATATAGTTATATATAGTTAAGTATATATACTATATATATTATATATGTAGTAGTATATACTATATATATATATCATCCCTCACACACAGGTTGAGGGGTTACTGTATTACTTCTAGTTTTGTTCTTCTATGACCAGATTAACATAATTTTGAATGAAATATGGACTGGTAATTTCTGTTTTGCCGATTCGATAGAGAGGGCACTTTTACTGTGTATATGCTAGATGTCTGAACTGGTAAAGTTAGGTTTGAAGTTGCTTTCTAGTTGAGATCCAACCTCATTAACAGATGCTCCCCACGAGGGGTATTAGAGAGTTCTTAGAGTGAGGTAAGGTTAAGATTAATGACTGAATGATTAGAGTGTTTAATTTTAAACCTAATTTAATAACTAATTTAATAATAATTTGTTTTGCCCGAAAACATTTTTGGGCCAAGATACAGGCCACCAAAGATGGCGTCCCAGGTACCATTTTTCAATTTTGATTTTCAACAAAAAATTTAAAGTGCTGTCTCTCTGGAATGGTTCAAGATATTTTGATACAGCTTTTTTTTATTTTAAAGAACATTTTTCTGTTTAAAATGATGTACTCTTTTTTTTCAAATATGTGTTCAACTTTTATTGCTGCAGAATTTTTTTTATTTTTTTTAATAAAAATTTTTTTTTTTTTTTAATTTTTCAAATATTTAATGACAAATAATTTTTTTTTTGTTTACTGTTGATCAGTACTATTTTCCTCTGAAAAGGAGAAATTCCACTTTTGAGTTTAACAGAATAAATCTGGCACCTTTAGCTACTTTTTTGTTTTTGTTGTTGTAGGGCTATGTTTGGTGTGTTTATATGGGTTTTCAATGTCCCTGAGTCGATTCCTGTAGTTTCCGAGTCGATTGGCCACCCCACTCAAGAATGAGGGGTTGAACCCCCCAAAACCTGGAAATCCTCGTAGATGGATGAAATTTTTTGAGTGCATAGAAGAGGTTGAATGAAATAGAGTCCTGATGTTACAGAGAGTGGCGGAGCACATGAGCCGCATCTGGAGCCAGAGTGGAATTCTGGCTCCAGAGACAAATTGAGTCAAATGAGGTGTCTTTATATTTGTTTTTAATGATGTAGATCTTGAATTTGAGGGTTCCAAGACCCTCAAATTAACCTGAG